>JAKCPI010025198.1:0-36866 GCA_023213315.1 Euborellia annulipes
AAAAAAAAAATTTGAGGTCGATAGCCTCAAAATTGTGCCTGCTGGAAACTCAAAATTAGCACCCCCGAGAAGAGCCCCTTAAGCAAGAGTGAACCTTGCATAAAAGGTTCAGGCCATTCGCATTTTAATGTTTAACAAAATGTTGTTTCTCACCTGTTCAGCTTTCAGTGTCAATTCAATGAAGATTTGTTGAAGTTTCTCATTGACGAAATTAATACAAAATTGTTCAAAACCGTTGCGTTCGAAAATTTCAAAGCCGTAAATATCCAAAATGCCTAAACTCCGTCGATCCTGGCACGAGGTCTCCATTGCACTATTCACACGCTGGAACAAATGGTGAAATATTTTATCAAAGAAGGCGTGACTGCAATGAATGCTGGGAGAATGAGAAGGGCAGGAACGGGCAAAAATGAAAACAGCATGCTTCACGTGTTTAAAATCTCAATTGGATATAAGCATTTTTGAAAGGCCGTTCGATAATGTACATATTAAATTGTTAACAATAGAAAATAAAGAAATAGAGAGCAATAGGCTACATAGAGAGAAATATAGTGTTAAAATTTTATATTTTTTTTAATAAAATATAAAATTTGAAACATCCCATTTAACAGCTGTTTATGTTGAACTTGTATAGTTTTCAGTTGTATTTTATTTATAATATTACAATGAGTAATTCAAATCGGTTGTTTTAGACCCATTGGGCGGGCGATTTGGGAGAAAAAATATCAACAATTGAAAATAATGTAGAAGTGAAAGTGTTTAAATTTTATTGCGACGTTGCCTCACTGAGTCTGAGTCCACGTGACTTTACTTATTTTTTATTTTATGGCGGACTGACATTTTCGTGAATTTATTCACTAGCTTGTCAAAATATTTTTTTTAAAAGCGTTCGTGAGAAAATTTTTGATTTTAATTTCGAAACGTATTCATCGGAACTCAATTCGATAAAAATAGAAGTTTTTTGTCTTTTTTTTTTATATTTAACAGATTGGTCGGTCCGACCGAAACAAGAATTTTCAACCGTAACCGATTCCGGCTCAATCTTAGTTTAGGCCGAAACCGTAACCGAAACCGAAATTTATGTTTCCTATCAGGGAGGGGTATATAGAAATTTTTTCGGGGGGGGGGGGGGGGCTTTAGCTAGAAATTTTTTCTTGCGGAAATTTTTTTTTTAAGAAACTAAATTTTTTTTTTTTTTTTTCCCTTTGCCCTTCGAAAAATTTTGTTTTTGCGGAACCAAAGAAGTTTCCGCCCTGAAGAAAAAATTTTTTTTCCCGACCGTGGAAATCATTTTATCTTTTTTTAGGGAGTGCAAATCATTTGACCTTTTTTTTTTTTTGCATGCGAGTCTCATCACATCTTTTCAGACTCAGGTTTCGGCCAGCCGAAAGTTTCTGCTACTTTTGGCCGAAACCGAAACCATGGCCGAAACAAGGGATTTTTGGCCGAAACCGTAACCGAAACCGAATATTCGGTCTGTTCCTAGTGGTAACATTATGCGATTTGTGGGCGTTTCGTCTACATGTTAAATTTCAATTATTTAATAATTAATTACTATATCGTCAGGTATGCTTTAAAAAATTATTATATACGTATGTAATAGTGATTAATAACATATTAAAAAAATTAGCTTTTAATCTTAAAAAGTGCCTTAATGTCCGAACAATCTTAACATGTAACCGAATCCATAAAAAAGAGCGCGCCTTGTGAATAGGCAACCAATGATCATGAAATGGATATCGGTATTGCCTATTCTACAGGCGTTGCCATTAATTTACCTTGACTAGATAGTCAAAGAGCCGGGCATAAAGTCCTTTAGCGAGGGCATTTCGTGTATAGATCGCCTGTTCTACATTCAATGTCACATCGATTGTCTCTGAACGATCGCCCCACTTTGAATCGAAACGTCTTCCAGTCAATTTTGCTTTCAAATGATCCACTTGGACATCCAGAAGATATGCAGGCAACATCAAACCTAAAAAAAAAAAAACACATTAATATAGTGCAGGGAGGGGATCAAAAGGCCGTAGTATAAAATAAGAAGACTGAAGGTCATTTGCGAATTAATGGATGGGCATGTCGTCTTTTATGATTTCTTTTAGGTTAATCAATCAATAAAATAATGGAGAGATAATTTTAAGGAAATTGAATTGATGCCTGCCGTGACTGCCAGTCATTTCCATAAATTTATTTTTAGATTAGAAATAAATGAGAAAATTTTATTTTTTTTTTTTATCTTTCGATTGAGATGGCACTATTATTTATTTTATAACAATAGAAATTTTTTTTTTATCCAATTGTTAATTAATTTTTGTTGAATTTAATTGTTTAAAATAAAATAAAAAAAAATAAAAAATTAAAATAAGTCTTTAATTAAAACAATAAAGAGAGAATGCATTCTCTTTCAGTTGAGGTTAGAAATGAGTGATAATTAGAGCCAGGATGTTGAAGCACAATCAAACCTTAAAATATGCATGCATTATAAAATTACCAAATATGCAAAATGAAAGGAAAAAAAAAACAATAAAAATATGCTCTATCAGAAATTGAGCCACATTTATTTTATTTTTTTTTTATAACAATGAACAACAGGCAAAATTTCTTCGTTTAAGGACATGAGTTCATCAGAGAACACGTTCTTGAACGCACAAAATGATCGCTACAAGTGACAGGTCAGGGGTGAATATAGAAATTTTTTTTTCGGAGGGGGCCCGAACACATTTTTAAATACCCCTCCCCCCTCTCCCCCATTAACAAAAATATCTTTAAAATACCGGATATACCTCAGGCTGGGTCTTCCTCAAAGACAAATTTTTGTTAATTTTTTTATTTTTATTTTTTTTAATCCAAATATTTTCGTTTTTTAATATATTTCAATTCTTTTATTTATGCGACGCACTTTTTCAAACAAAAATATAGATATTGGCCCGTTAGATTTTAAAAATTTCGGAGGGGGGGTTCTCGGCCCCCCTTATATACGTCCCTGTGACAGGCGCATACTTGAAAGGAGAAATCTGGGTTGAAATGTTGATCTTTTACATTTCCACCCTGTAAATCGCGAAAGTTTGAAAATATTAAAAATAATTTTTAATCTTTGTCAGATAAATTAGACTTTAAAAGCAACTACACACAAATATTCTTAAAAAAAAAAAAAAATGTTAAAATATGCGTGAAAAATAAGTTTGTTTTGGTTAAAAATTGGCAAAACATGCATTGTGCATGGAATATGTTCAAAAAAAGCCAAATTATGCACATATGTTCGGAACAAAGAGGGTTATTTCGAATCGAATACTCATGAAATGGATTACTGCAAAGTTTCAAGCACTTATTCAGCTTCTATGCAAACATGCATTCGTATCAACATCCAGGCTCTAGTGATATTGTTATTTAAGGTCTTTATCGCGAATTCGGATTCCAGGCAGTCCGATAAATTAATTCAAATCATTTGGATACTTCATGCTTAAAAGTGAACACACACACACAGACAGACAGACCATGTCGCGAAAACCACTTTTTGGATTCAGGGGACCTCAAAACGTGAAGATCCATCAAAATCTCGACATCGAATTTTTGACATGAATCCAATACTTTCTCTCTATATATATATTACATATATACATAGGTAAGAAAGTAAAAACTACGAATGCAATAGGAAAATAATAAAAATACACTGTTAATGTTAATATGAAAGCCATCTCAATTGGAAGTTAATTTCAACTCTCAGGCTCTTTAGTTGACTGGTTAGTCAGATATTTAATTTTGATTTTATCCTCTAGATTAATTAAAATAGCTGCTGCACTGCTCACTTTGCTCATTTTGTATCTCTGAATAGTTTCCTTTCTCAACGAATGCGATGTTGCCAAGGTAGAGGACTCCGGCGACCAAACGTAAGACGTCCGTCTGTTCTGATTGACTCATGCCCATTACACTCATCGCTGAAAAATAAAATAAAGAGAACACATCATCATCACATGTATTCTTATCTCGTAATTAATAACATGTTGAAATTTGCTTTCAACAAGAATTGTTCCAAATATCAAATAGAGTATTAAATACAACAAAATTTGTATTTGTGTGAATAGTTGAGGAGATTTTTATGATTTGAGTCTCTTTGAATTTTGTTTTAAATCAATTGCCAGTATTAAACAGAAAATATTGTATTTTATTTAAAAAAATAAAATATTTGCGATAGATAATTAGCCAGAAGAAATTTGAAAATAATTTATCGCATTTGATATTTCATTTTTCGCTGATCTAAAAACAAAATTCTTTATTTAAATATCGTCGACGTTTCGGGAACTCGTCGCTCCCATCTTCAGGACCTACGGTCATCGAACAATTTATTTGATGTTAGCTAGGTAAAATTACAATTAATCTTTAAAAAGTATTTTTTTATAAAAAACAAAACATGACAAAAAACTTACGATAAATTGTTAATGTTGTTTAGATTGATACATATAGGTCATACAAAATATCAACAATAAATTCCCCCCCCCCACCCCCCTCCTTCTATATAATTAATAACATACAATTAGGTATCTGCGTAGTTGTGTTTGCAATTTTGTATGACCTATATGTATCAATCTAAACAACATTAACAATTTATCGTAAGTTTTGTCATGTTTTGTTTTTTATAAAAAAATACTTTTAAAGATTAATTGTAATTTTACCTAGCTAACATCAAATAAATTGTTCGATGACCGTAGGTCCTGAAGATGGGAGCGACGAGTTCCCGAAACGTCGACGATATTTAAATAAAGTTTTTGTTCTTTGCTGGCTGCCTTCATCTACCTGTTTCCTGTTGATTATCACTCAGCCATTAATTTCTTTTCAAACAAAATTTTTATATTTCCTAGAGCAGTGATTCCCAACCTTTTGAAGCCCACGCAGGGGCGTATATAGAAATTTATTTCGGGGGGGGGGGGCCTGATCTCAAAAATTTTTCTGTGAAAAATTTCTTTTTCGTGGAACAAAAATTTTTTCCCGTCCGAAAAAATATTTTCGCCCGCGGAGCATTTCTCTTGCGCGGAACCTAATTTTTTTTTTTTTTTTGTTCGAAAAAATATTTTACCTTTTTTTAGTGACGCTAAATTTTTGCCGCCCGCGGCACCACCATCCGTAGAACAAAAATTTTTTCCTTGTGCCGTTCGTGGAACATTTACTTTTTGTAGAGCTTACATTTTCGCGTTACGGGGCCGCGCAAACATTTCGGGGGGGGGGGGTCGAGACCCATTATTGGCTCTATATTCCTATATATGTATTTGCATTTAGGAAATATCGGGGGGGCCCGGGCCCCCTCGGCCCCCCTTTATATACGCCCCTGAGCCCACGGCACCCCAAAGATGCGTTGGGAATAACCTAACACACTAGGGGCACCCTTCCTTTTTTTCCCCTAGCAATAGGCCCCTACGAAATTTTTGCCGCCCTCCGGAAAATTTTTTCTCCTCCACGAAATTTTTTTTTTTTCCCCTCTTGCATCTAAATCATTTCACCTTATTTTTAGAAAGACAAAATTTTTACCGCCTTCCACGGGAATTTCGTTTTCCCTAAGCGGGATTTTTCTCACTTTTTTTCCCCTTGCATGGAAATCATTTTACCTATTTTTTAGGGAAACGAAATTTTTGCTGTCTATACTAAAGAATTTTTTTTTTGCTCTAAAAATCGTTTTACCTTTTTTTTTTTTTTTTTTTGCAAAATTTTTCCGTCATGCGGGAAATTTTTGCGTTTAAATCATTTCACCTTTTTACTTGGAAAACTTTATTTTTTCACCCTTTTTTTTTTTTTTTTTTTGCCCCTAAATATCTCGCGGCATCTCTAAGGCATTCTCCCAGGGGCACACCGGTTGGAAACCACTGTTCTAGAGGTTAAAAGATAAAAATTTTGTTTAAACAAAAATCGTTTCAAATGATTCTTAGAACTTAGAATTTTGGATATGGATAAAATTTCAATAAAGTGAATTTAGTTAAGGAGATATTGCGTTTTATCGTCAAATAAAACTAAATCAATTCCAATTAGTCACTAGGCTACCAAACATCGGTCACAAAGGTGTTCATTCTATAGCTACAACGATGATCACAGTGAACGCAGGTACCTTTCAACGTCTCTTGGAAATCTTTGGCATCGTTTGTTCCATCCACTTTGTGGCTTCCTCCGTAACTGAGATATTGATAATGATCGAGATCTGCGAGTGCAAAGTCTTCTGAAACAGAAAGAAAATTTTCATCAAAAGTCTCTTTTGGGGGGTTAATCCATGCCTCCTCCCCCCTCCCCCAGAAGAGAGAAAAATAGACTCTAGAGCAAGACAATGATTGTAACAATGCTATGAAAAATAAAAACGCATCTAGCGTTCTATTAGAGATATTTTAAATCCCAGTATAATAATAGAAACAGATGCTGGACAAACATACATTCATGTATAATAACGATAGTTCGGATGTTCATGCAAATGCATGTTTGTATAGAAGCTGAATACGTTCCTGAAACTGTGCAGTTATCCATTTGATGGGCATTCGATTCGAAATAACCCTCTTTGTTCCCAGTATATGTGCATATTTTGGCTTTTTTTGAAGAAATTCCACGCACAATGCGTGTTTTGCCAATTTTTAATCAAAACGTTATTTTTCATGCATATTTTAACAATTTTTTAAGGGAAAAAAGCATGTCTTTAATATTTTTGTGTAGATGCTTTTAAAGCTTAATTTATGTGACAAAAATTAAAAATTATTTTTAATATTTTCAAATACGCGCTTTACAGGGTGGAGATGTAAAAGATAAACATTTCAACCTCAATTTGGGGGCATTAAAGCATGGATATTTAAAGGTTTGATTGTGCATCAACATCCGGGCTCTAATAATAACACTCAACAAGGACTTGTATGCAAGTAAAGAAGTGTAAAGAGACCTTTCAAGTCCGAAAACACATTACAAATAAAAAGCGTATACTTTATTCACTTATTGATACCGTCTAATTTCGGCCGCCCTACAGTAAAAAGGTTTGAGAGATTTAATTTATCAGACTGTAAAGTAAAGGCCTGTTTACACCTCTTTCATTCATAAATGGGCTTATAATTACTTTTCATTTCGATTGTGGCGCCCGTGCATAATTGATAAAAAATGTGAAAATTTCGCTCTCCATGGTTCTGCATTGTGACACGGGATTTTTCTAAAAGGAAATTGGAAATTTTGCCACCTTCCGGTTGACCGCCCGACCCGAACAGCATTTCAACATATTTGCCCTGAAAGAAAGCAGAAAAAAAAGACAAACATTAATTTTAAGAGATTGCTATTGTCAACGTGCAAAATGGAATGGATATTTGTGTATTTTTAAAAAAAATGGAATAGTTTCAAAATTTTCAAGTGAACGTAGTATTTCATTTGAAGGAATGTAGAATAAAAGGCGCATACTTATTCAATATTCCGCATTCATTAATTAAAATGTTAAACTCCAGGATTCGGGGGCTTAGCACGCCATCTTTATTTTAATTTAATACACAATAGTGGACGACGTTTCAACTTTTATTTTACATTTCTTCAATTAGAGAAGAGAACTTTCGTTCTGGGAGTAAAAACATCCTTAATATTCCAGTATTATTTAAGCTTTTAATTCAGTAATTGTAGAAATATTTAAAAAAAAATAATTTGAGTTTATTAAAATTACTTTTTGGAAATAATCTGATCAGGCATCGTTATTAAATTTTATCTTTAATGTTTATGATTTACAATTGCAAAATTCCCACCTCTACGAATGAGCAAATGTTGTGTTATCAGATGAATTGCGCTTGTTAGTAAAAGGTGAACACACCTGATAACAACATCGAGTTTTTCACACGATACTTCTCAATATAAAAGACAAGGTGATATGTTTCAATATACTGTAAATTGTATTATGTATTGAATCAGCAAGTGTTTATATCAATAAATAAAATATTGAAATATATCATCTGATGTTTTATATAGGCGGATTAAAAAAATAACTCTAAGGTAAATATATTTTATTAGTCTTATCAGATAACGACGTTTCGGTCCCTTGTCTAGGTCATCTTCAGAGCTGACAAGAGGCCGAAACGTCGGCTTTAATAAAATATACACTTCTCCTAAAAATAAAATACGTTTGCTTGAAGTTTTTTTTTTTTACTCCGCCTATAAATCGATTGGCAGAGAGCGTTAAAAAGGCCAATGTTTATTAAGGCTTTCTCAGCCTATCTATCCCCTTCTTTTTAATCCCAAAGTTGTTTTTTGTCTTCAGATTTATTTTAAGAATTCAAACAAAAAAAAAAAATCCAAGACATATGCAGCCAAAATTATTTCTTTTATTGTTGCCGTTCCAGGCTGACGTTTCGGCCACTCGTCTAGGTCATCTTCAGAGCCCAAATATTTTCGTACATATAATTAACATTTTATTAATGCACCTTCTATACATAATTAATATAGAAGGTGAATTAATAAAATGTGATAATTATAAGTACAAAACAGGCGCGTATACAGAAATTTTTTTCGGGAAGGGGCCGAACTCAAAAATTTCCTGCTGAAAATTTTTTTCCTCTCCCATTTATGCCGCCTTGCGGGAAATTTTTTAAACTTGATTTTTTGTCCTGCGGAAAATTTTTACTCTCCCATGAAAATAATTTTACCTCAAGGGCGGATACAAGGGGGGTTAATGGGGGTAATTACCCCCCCCCCCCCCCGAGATTTAAAAAAAATACTTTTTTTTTTGAAAGAAAATTTATTTTTAAGGTAAAATTTTAAAAATGAATACTTAAAAATTTGATTTGTATTTATATTCTGGCAAACAAGTACAGAATGGGCCTTTAAATTATCAAAATTACGAAAAAAATTGTGTGCTGTGCGACCAGTAACCCCAGATTACCCCCCCCCTCTACCGAGCAACACCTGTGGATCTGCCACCTTTTATGAATTTGAATAATTTCGGGGGAGGGAGGGGCCAGGCCCCCTCTTATATACGCCCTGGGTCCGAAAATATTTTGGCCCTGAAGATGGCCTAGGCCAGTTGTCGAAATGTCAGCCTGGAAGGGCAACAAAAAAGATAAATGAAATAATTTTGGCTGGAATTTTTTTGACTCCTTAATAATACTTCCAGCCTCAAAGACATACCTCACTATTTATTAAAAAAAAAAACAAAAAAAACAAACAAACAAAGATGATATCATCTACATTATCAATATTTGTTTATATTTCTCAGCACCTTTTCTTTTTAATCCGAGAGACGAGAATGTTTGATTTGCGATAAACACACGCAATATATGTGTTAATTGATATAAATACAATTTATCAATTCAATAAAGAAAGAATAATCTAATCAAAAAAATTGTTTGTGACTTACAAATCGACTTGAATTGTTATTCCTGACAGTTTTTGCATTGCCGAACGCTTCCAAAAGGGGATTGCTCTCTAAGATGACATCTTTGACGTGCTGCACCCGATGACCACCGCCTGAGACACGTGCCACATACGCCATGATGTATTTCGCCGCCACGGTTTTGCCAGCGCCCGATTCGCCGCTGAAAAATAAATGAGAATTAGTTATTAGGGAAATGCGCCTGAATTGGACCATGTTGGTTGTGACTGTTTGGTAGGTGGTTCAAAGCTTCTAGCGACGGGATATGGTAGTACAGGACACCGTTCAATTCAGCTCCGAGTCTCATCGTGTTTGGACGCATCCTCTGTGTATAAAGTGTGCTTTGTGTTTTTGTGCCAGTTTCATGTATACTTAGGAGCTACACCAGAATCCATACTCGAAGTTAAAACTAATTTAATATATTAATGTTACACGTATTTTTACCAATAAGAACGACCCAAATTCATTGTGATAGCATTATTTTTGTTCTGACTGTCATACACAGAATCCAGCTTAGATTGGACCACATCGGTTTGCCTAAATTGGACCACATTCGAATGGTGGTCTAATTTAAGAAAATATTATTGTATCCCGTTGCAGCTGGCGAGTCGTGGAAAATATGGACAATAGACAGAAGAAGAAATGGATAGGGCGATTACAAGTTACAGAAATGGTGACATGGGTTTAAATGCTGTAGCTAAATGTTATGGTGTGCCCAAAGCTACATTGAAAAGGAGATTAGATGGTAAGAATTTACATGCGACCGAACACAAAAAAATTCTTGGACGGCTAAATGATTTACCGGATGAAATTGTAAATAATATAGTGGCTCATGTCCTCAAACTAGAAGAAATGTTCTTTGGGATAACACGTGCAGATTTAAAAATTCTTGCATACCAAGTAGCAGAAAAAAACAACGGTCTTGAAAACCTCTTCAACAAAGATAAAAAATCCGCTGGAGATAAATGGTATTACAATTTTATTACCCGCCATCCTCAACTAAAGTCACTTATTTATTGCCCCCTGAGAAACCAAATCGCCCACTTGGGGGAAATCGCCTCCAGCTCCAGGTTAGGAACCAGAGATAGAGTATTAAATAAGAGAAAGTAAAAATTACCTCTGGGCATTGGACCACTCTTTCTAAAGCTATATTTAGATTTAATGTACTTTTTATGGTCAAGTAGCTAGGCGTTACATAAATAGGGCTATTTTTCGATATTTTTTTGCCTAAAAAATGAGGTTTTTCGAGAAAAAAACTAATTTTGGAGTTAATCACTCGGGATTTTTTTATTTATTCTATTAGAGGTTATCTTTCTGCACCAAATGACATCCCATTTAGTCTGATCTGATTAGCCGTTCAGAATCTACAGGGGTTTAAACTTTCAAATTAGAATTTACCGCAGCGCGGTAAAATTAAATGATAGGAAAAAAATAAATGGTGAAATCTTTAGCTGAAAACTCATTCTTTCTAACCATATATTTCCCATAATTATACCTCTTAAGACAGAGGAGTTATTCAAGCTGATAAACTTTTTCGTGCATGCCCCTCTAACATGATTTGTAAGACGTTGTCACGTCAAAAGGAAGGCAGGAAGCGTGAGGCATCAAATAAAGTACCACATTAGTTTCGTCTATTTTGATAAAAAAAACTACAGATATTGTCACCAAAAATGACCCTTAAATATCAAATTTCACACCTCTAGCTCATCGGGAAGTGTCTTAAGCAAAGACTTAAAGTTGGTGACATTGAAAGAGTAAGTTAAATAAAAGCATTTAAAAAAAAATGCAGAGATTTGCAGCCATAGAAGTTATTTCTTTAACGTTATTTGGCCGGTGTAAATTAATCTACAGTCCTGGATTTTCATGTAGCTATTATTTTCCAGGAGAGGTTTGAGGTTATTATTATTTTAGATTACCCCCTCTTAATGTCCTATTTCTTCTCCAATTAGCCTTAGTTATTAATAAATTTAGTTCATTATATCTATTGCCGGAGTTGATCTCCATACTGCCCTGTCCATTGGTGTGTGGGTATAATATTTTGTTGTTAATTTCCATTGATTGCAAAACACTTAGGAAATAACTTGGCTTCCCTCTCTCCTAGCGTTAAGTTAGCAATCGATCGCCTTTGAGTGAATTTTATTTTATTTCAACGGCATTCATGTAAATAGAATCACCTCTTAAGGACACTTGAGGGATAATTTTATATAAAGGCAAAATATCTGTAATATATAATTCGCTAATGTCCGTCTGTCTGTCTGATATGCTTTGTTTGACAAACTTCCCTTAATTTTGCAGGTGTTCGTGACCCAAAATCATTAAAAGGGGAGGCTCAAAATATTTCTGAAAATAAAGAATTAATCTCTACTTATGAAATATTAAAGTCAATTAATTGTAACTTGATATGTCACCCGCCTTTAGCGGGCTTCTCGCCTAGTCAACTTTCATAAGACAGGATAGAATACAATAAATGCTTTCCAATGAGAAAATTGTGGATTTAGCCATTTGGTCTCAGAAGGTGATTTGAGGAGCCGAGTATTTTTAATGGATTCACGATTCCTCTAGAACAGTGATTCCCAACCTGGGGGCGTTTTGGGTTATCAGGGGGGCAATAAATAAGTGGGGGCGATTGGGGGACTATGAGTATTCAAAGGGAGAAAAATTATAAGTTTAATCTCTAATTTATAGGATGGATGGGGGTCCATGGGACCAGCTATCCTCCGGTGGGCCTGGAAAGCCCCATATTTTCTCAATTTTTCTTGGGGCAAGGAGCTTTCTGGGGGGGGAGGCACGAGGCAGCCCCCCCCCGGCACCCACCTAGTTACGCCCATGATAGAAGAGGACAAAATATTATCATAAAAATAAAATAGTCTGAAGATAATTCCAATCTAGAATCGAAACGCCACTTTTGTTTTCATTAAATAAAGATTGACCGAAAAAAGATCCATTTTTGTTATTTTCTTCATAAAATTAAAATTATTTTTAAATACGTATATAGAAGGAACCGGAGAATAAAACCAGCCGTTAATGGACGCCTCTCACATCAATTTAATTCGTAAATATTTCGACCGGCATCACGCCTGGTCATCATCAGTACAAAAAATGATGATGACCAGGCGTGATGCCGGTCGAAATATTTACGAATTAAATTGATGTGAGAGGCGTCCATTAACGGCTTATTTTTAAATTTTTAGAAGTTTGGGTAGAGATAAAGAATAAAAATCTTGCCTAGTACTCCTAGGGTCAGGAGAATTGTTTTAAATAAATTTTTCAGCCCTCGGGGCATGGCGTAGAGGTTAGCGTGCTAACCTCGTATACCAAACGTCGCGGGTTCGGACCCCAGGCAGTCCGATGATTTTATTTAAGCCAATTGGATACCAAATGGCTTAAATAAGAATGCCTGGACCCCTATATGTATATTTATATAATAACGGTTATCGTCTAAAGTCTTAAATGGCCTGAGTTGCCGAAAAGACTGTGTGAATGTGTGTGTGAGTGTGAGTGTGAATGAGAAAAAAGTGTGAATGTTCTTTTTAAAAAAAAAAAAAAAAAAATAAATAAATTTTTCCCATTGATTGTGGGTTATTTTAGTTAGTAATTAATAATACAATTTATTTAAAAAATTTCAACGTTTCGGTCACTATTTCTGCAACTGTTGTATTTATTTACTTTGAAAAGAAAACGTTTTCTGACGAACTTTATTCATTTTACTTTCTCTAACCTCTATATATATATAAAGATATATAGAGAGAAAGTATTGTATTCATGTCAAAAATTCGATGTCGAGATTTTGACAGATATACAGGTTTTGAAGTCCCCTGAATCCAAAAAAGTGGTTTTCGCGACATGGTCTGTCTGTGGGTGTGTATGTCTGTCTGTCTGTGTTCAATTTTAAGCATGTAGAAATTGAGCAATGCGGCTGAAATTTTATATATAAGTTGAACACCACCCGGGAACGTGAAAATAAGCTTTTAATCAAAATTGGCCAAAAAATACTAGTACTTTACTGATGTACTTTTTCAGTTTTTTTCGATTTTCTCAAAATTCGCTCAAACGATTTTGACTAAAATTCAAAAATCAATTATTTTTTAGATGCTCTTTCAAATGTATATTCTCGTTTTGCCATCAAAATAGTTTGAAGCACACTTTACTCTTGTGCTTCATAGGAAAGATAGGAGAAATGGTTGCCATGGTAACAAAATATAAATAAATATAAATGTCTATAAATTTTACATCTTAAATTCTAATATATTGGCGAAAACTAAATATATGTCGACACAAAAAATCTGATGTGACAAGCACAGAACACAACTTTCAATTACCGAAGGTAAGAGAAAGTTGTGTGCTGTGCGACAGTCACACCAGATTTTTAACTTTGAAATAAATTTGTTAAAAACTTTAAATCATATTTTGTACGTAAATGCAGATGCAGATCACAGAATCCATGAATTTGATTCAATTTGAACCATGTAAATTTTTATGTATGTACAGCAGGTTTAAAGGAAAAGGTTCGAGTCCGAGCCAGCTGATGGGGAGAGTCAAGGAGGGCAATGCCCACCCCAGGCGGGCTAATTAACTGTTAATTCGACAAACTCTAATGATATTCAAATTTATTGTCAAATAAGTGATGCACTCACTCCATTTAAAAAGACAAGATTTGACCTTTTAATAAATGCAAAGAGGTCAAACAACTCTTGTAATAAAAGAAGTCTCTCTCTAAACAAACAATCTCTTTTTCTTTTTTCTTTTTTTTTTTAAATCAATTTCAATTTTACGATGTGAATGAAGAATGAATAATAATAATAATATTATTCTTTTCACTTTTTATTCCTTTCAATTGGATCTAGCTTTAAATTAAATCCAATCAGAGTCGAAAAAGAAATAAAACCGGACAGCGAGAGAACAACAAAAAATCTGGCGTGAACACAACTAGGGACACGAAAAAAGTATCGATACTTTTGTTTCGATACTAGTACTTTTTTTACTCGATACTTTTTTTCGATACTTTACTCATATGAGTACTTGAATGCCGGTGTCGAATGAGTATTACTCATTCAAATATAAATTTTTTTTTTAAGTTTTTTCAGCAGAACATGTAGACTTTAAACATTACACAAATATTTTAATTTTAATCACGATTCTGCAAAGAATATCGTATATATTTTTAATTTTTCTTTTTTTTTTCACTCGTTTTCTTTTATAACAGAAGATTCAAATTTTTTACTTTCTCTTACCTATGTATATATGTAATATATATATAGAAAGTATTGGATTCATGTCAAAAATTCGATGTCGAGATTTTGATGGATCTTCACGTTTTGAGGTCCCCTGAATCCAAAAAAGTGGTTTTCGCGACATGGTCTGTCTGTGTGTGTGTGTGTGTGTGGGTGTGTGGGTGTGTGTGTGGGTGTGTGTGTGGGTGTGTCTGTGTTCAATTTTAAGCATGAAGGAATTGAGCTATGAGGCTGAAATTTTATATTTAAGTTAAACATCCTCCTGGACCGGAAAAATAAGCTTTTAATCAAAATCGGCCAAAGAGTACTAGTACTTTACTGATGCCCTTTTTCAGTTTTTTTCGATTTTCTCAAAATTTGCTCCAACGATTTTTTTTTAAATTCAAAAATCAATCATTTTTTAGATGCTCTTTAAAATGTATATTCTCATTTTGCGATTGAAATCTTCTGAAGACCACTTTACTCTTGTATTTCATAGGGAAGGATAGGAGAAATGGTTGCCATGGTAACAAAATATAAATATTTCGCTATACTTATAAATTTTACATCTTGAAAATCGAATATACTGTACTGTCGGAAACTAAACACATGTCGACACAAAAAATCTGGTGAGACAAGCACAGAACACAACTTTCGATTACCGAAGGTAAGAGAAAGTTGTGTGCTGTGCGCCAGTCACACCAGATTTTTTTTTTTTCTTTATGAATAGAAAGTGGATAGGCCTATATAACACAAAATTGAATATTTGTGGAATAAAATTTATTTCATCATGTTTCTAATAATTAATTACTAATAATGGAAAATTTGATACTTTTTAATAAAAGCCCTTTAATATAATAACGTTAAATGCTCAAATATCAAAAAATTTAAAAGGCAAATTATAAATTCTAAACTAATTGGACAGGCTTATCTTTGGCGAAGTCCGTATTTTGATTGAGAAAGCCTCCGAAAAAGAAAAATATTCACTCAGGGCGACCACGCTAGCAAGCTGCGAATCACCTCGTCTTTCTGGTGTTCATTACTCTGAATACAGTGACATATATCTTACTGATCTTCCCGTCTACCCCTAAATCGACGACAGGAGCCTAATATGCCGAAAAGTCTTAAAAAAAAAAAAGAAAAAATACTCATACCTAAAAAAATACTCGATACTTTCTGGTATCGATACTTTTCTTCCGATACTTTCCTTTCGATACGATACCAAGTACAAGTATCGATACTTTTTTCGATACCGTATCCCTAAACACAACTCTCTCTTATCTATAATAGTTGAGGTCACGTGACAGTTTTTTTTATTATTTGGGTATCAAAGAGTGAGTGATAGCAAGTACGTAAAATGATTTTGTAACTAATTTCATCTACCTATAGAGTTATGAGTCAGTAGATAAAAAAATCATTTTATATTCTTTGTTATCATATTGAATATGCAAGAGATAACAAAAGGAAAGAAACAAAATCATATCGAGCACTCGGAGATGATGAACAAACAAGAGAAATTTCTGAAATTTTATATTCATTTATCTTTTGAATATTGTATTTATATTATAGTAATTCTATATTACAAATCTGGTGTGACTGGTCACGCAGCAGTTTTTTTGTGTCGAGATCATTTAAGTTAGGTACCCTAAGGGACACTCAAAATAAGCTTTGGAATAAAATCGGCCAAAAAATACTACAGTAGTGCTTTAAGGAAATTACAGCCTTAACATTTGATGCATTAACAACTAAATTAAATGAATATTTTAAGACATCAGTACATATTGTTTCGGCTCGTTTTAAATTCTATAGTTGCGTAATGAAGCCCGAGCAGAAGTATTCAAATTGGATAGCCGATTTAAGAGGCCTAGCAAGAGATTGTAATTTTGTCTGTCCCAACAGTGAATGCAAACATTCTTTGGTAGATGAACACATACGAGATATGATAGTTAGGCACCCACAAGACGATTATGTGCGTACGGCTTGTCTTCAATTGGAGAACCCAAGTTTGGAGAAAGTTCAAAAAATAGCTGAATTATATGAGCTAAGCAAAAATGCGAAATCCCTATTGAAAGGGGAGGAGGAAATAGGGGATAAAGACAAAGAGGTACACAAAATTTCGGTGAATTCTAAACGCACTAACTACATAGATAAGAGGCCCTTAGAAATCACTAATTTTAGAAATAATTTGGCAAAACAAGCGAATAAAACATTCAAATCTTGCCCAAAATGCGAGATTGATCATACAAGATCTGAGTGTAGATTCTTATATACTAAATGTAATTTTTGTAATAAAATCGGGCATATTGAAGCCGTTTTTTTTTTTTTTTTATATAAAAAACATTCACACTTTTTTCTCATTCACACTCACACTCACACACACATTCACACTGTCTTTTCGGCAGCTCAGGCCATATAAGACATTTACGATAACCGTTATTTATGAATTTATATATACTAGGGGGTCCAGGCATTTTTATTTAAGCCATCTGGTATCCAGATGGCTTAAATAAAATCATCGGACTGCCTGGGGTCCGAACCCGCGACGTTTGGTATATGAGGTTAGCACGCTAACCTCTACACCACGCCCCGTGGGCTTGAAGCCGTTTGTTTAAGTAAACTCCGTAGTAGGAGGTTAGCTCCTATTAATAAAAGATTATCTAGAGTAGAACAATCAACAATGACTGACGTCATCCCCGAGGAGATCTAAGTGGCGCCTACTTCCCTCCGCTTCCAGGTGACTTCGCTTATATATATATCAATTTCATTTTTCAAATTCATTTCCCGGCTCTTCTTTCCATGGAGCCAATATTAAATCCCCATATGGGGATTTGCATGTCAATTTCGATTCAAAATGGATCTTTTTACACATTTAAAATTTTTTTTTTTCAATTCCTATGAAATTTTGTATTTATTTAGGATTCTATATTGTGTATAAAATGTCCAAATATGAGATTAAAATTTTGAAAAATAACCATAGTTTATTTGAAGCAGTCAACTTTTAAAATGCAAGTTTGAAACTAAGGTGCTATGGGAAAGTAAATATATCTCGACACAAAAAATCTGGTGTGACCAGCTCTCACCGAAGGGTAGAAGAAAGTTGTGTGCTGTCAGCTAGTCACACCAGATTTTGTATTTATAGTATAGTCACATTCAGAATTGCATCCAACGCCCACATTTAGGCAACCCACAACACAACAAAATAATCCTATGTAGCTGAAACTCTGATAATTTATTTTAGATACTTCTTCAAGTAGAGATTCAAAGCCCAACAAAATACATTTTGCGTACAAGTTTAGTGTTTAGTATGAATAGGCGTTGTTTTTTTTACCAAAGTCAATATAAAAGAGACTCACCTGATGATGACGCACTGGCTTTCATTATCAATCAACATATTTCGATACATATCATCAGCGAGTGCATAGATATGAGGCGGATTCTCGTAGGGCGCCTAAAAATCAAAAGAACAAATTAAATTCGAACTGACATTTTGAGTATAAAAGAACAATAGAGAGACTCACCGCTCCTTGGTAAATGTCAATTTCCTTCTCCCCGAAGTATGGCATTTGTTTGAAAGGATTCACAGACACCAGCACGGGCCCTATGCATGTCTAAAAAGAAATGTCGTTAGGGAAAAAAATAATAATCAGTTTTCATTAGCTAAATAAACAATAAATCAACGTTATGGTTGTAAGAGATTAATTCATTTTTACTTTCTCTTACCTCTATATATATGTTAGTATATAGAGAGAGAAAGTATTGGTCAAAAATTCGATGTCGAGATTGTGACGGAAATACGTTTTGAGGTGCCCTGAATCCAAAAAAAAAAGGGGTTTTCGCGACATTGTCTGTCTGTGTTCAATTTAAAGCATGAATGAATTAAGCTAGGAGGTTGAAATTTTATATTTAAGTTAGGCACCCCCCTGGGACGTGACACGAAGCTTTTGAACAAAATCGGCCAAAGAGTACAAGTACTTTACTGATGCACTGTTTCAGTTTTTTTTTCGATTTCCTCAAAATTCGCTCTAACGATTTTGATTAAAATTCAAAAATTAATTATTTTTTAGATGCTTTTTCAAATGTATTAATATATTCTCATTTTGGTCTCAAAATTGTTTAAAGATCACTCTACTCTTGTACTTCTTCATACAGGGGCGTATAGAGAATTTTTTTTCGCGGGGGGCCCGAACTCCTCCTTGCAGCAAATTTTTTGTGAGGGCGGACATTTTTTTCATTTTTTCCCCTTCCGTTAAAAATATTTTACTTTTTTTGGGGGGAGGCGTAATTTTTCCGCCCTATGGGAAATTTTTTTTGGAACTAAATTTTTTTTTCGAACTTAAATTTTCCCATGTTTATAAATTTTACATCTTGAATTTTAATATATCTGTGGAAGCTAAATATATCTCAACACAAAACAAAAAAGAGAAGCCTATACGGCCCGCAGAGTTATGATGTATTTAAGGGACCCGCAAGATCATTTGGGCCATTTGGCCATCCCTGGTATAAATAATAAGTACCAGTGGCGCAACCAGGGAGGGTTTTTAGGGTTTTAACCTCCCCCCGCGAGAGAAAAAAAATTCAAAATATATATTACAAATAGAAAAGAAAAAAATATAATAATTTCGGTTCCGCAAAAGAGGAAATGTTCCGCGGGCGGCTCACGGGAAAAAACTTGGTCCCGCGGGCGGTACATGGGAAAAATTTTGATTCCGCGGGCGGCAAAATTTTAGAGGCTCTAAAAAAAAGTTAAAATATTTTTACGGACGGGAAAATATTTCCCCGCAGAGCAAAAAACTTTGGTTTCGCGAAAAAAAAATTTTTGAGATCAGCCTCCCCCCCCCCCCCCCGAAAACCCACCAGGAGCAAATCTTGGTTGCGCCACTGATAAGCACACCACTTGTATCACTTCTCAACAAGACACACTGAGTGTCAAAATACGTATCAAACATTTATTTCAATAAATATATTGAAACATATCACCTAGTGATTTTTTATTATTTTTTTACCTATTTAAAAAACAAAATATTTCCAAATAGGGTTATGTAATAACGTGGCAACGTAAGAGGAAATATTTTAAATAAATAAATATCTTCTTGTTTTTCTTTCAATTTACAGATAGATTCCCTCTTAAAAGAATTTATTTGACTTTTAAATTTGACAAATTTTGTTGAGTTTCCATAAAATGTTTTTTTTTTTGCTATTAAAATAGTTTTTGCTTGAGCAAATAAAACTGACGACCTTAAGAATAAATTAATGAAGAAGAGAGCGAAGGAAAGAGAGAGAGAGAGAGAGAGAATAAAAAAATAAAATTGAATAGCTTGGGGCAAAATAAAGTCCCCGATTTAAAAAAAGTGAAAGAAAAATTGAGTGCAAGTACTCAATCACTTTCTCACTTGATTTTCTCTTAAAAAAAATTAACCAAGAAGACGAAAGAAATCGGAACAATATTTAAATAGCATCGTTTAGCTCGGATCAAGTCTCTCTGATATGCATGTTTAAAGTTTTCTCTTGTGATTTATACTAATTGAAATTTTATATTTTAGTTCTATGCACCCTCTAAATAATAAAATCCACCCTTGAGACATTTTTTCGATTCGTAAGTCAAATTAATCAGATATTTTGAAATAAAAATAAAATTACCAAAGATAGATATAGACAACCTTATATCATCTGAAAGCTAATAAAATTTTACGTCCCATGGCATAAAAAAAAGTAGTATGTTCCATTTGAAATAATCAAGTTATCCATGATCGAAATTTTCCAAATTGGGATAGCCATATCTCCCAACACAAGAATAATTCCGGGTTCCCCATCTGGCCTACATTAGTACATTTCATGGTTAGTAACCTCACAAAAGAACAGTCCCCTAAGTTTCATGGTTCGCTCGATATTCAATTTTTTCCAGACAGCAGTTTTTTCACTAAAGCCCGATTTGCGACTAAACGGTTTATTTTAGAATACATTGCATGACATAAAGTCATACTAAAATTGGCCGTAGAATCCAAACATACAATAATATACAGGGCGTTCCATTTAGAAAAACATAACTATGTTATGGACCACCCTGTATATGAGGTGCAATTGGAACGAAAATATTTTTAATTTGTAGCCCTAAAGGCCCCACATTATGCACCATCGAGAAACTTTGAAAATGTCGGTTAATAAGCCCACAATCTTCCGTCCCACCCGGTATATATTACATATATACCTAGGTAAGAGAAAGTAAAAAAAACTCATGCTAATCCGACAAGTAGATCGGATTCGATGCATTACAAACAAAAATTAAAATAAATATTATACTGTAATCAATTATATATACCGTACTATTAATAAGAGGGAGAAGAAATGAGAGATGAAGCTAAGGTTTTTTTTTTCTTTTCTTATTTATTCAATTCAGATACGGAACCGAAACGTCAGCTGTGTGAATTGAATAGCTAAATATTAATAATATAACATCACAGCTATAAATTGCTTTGTGTAATGATATATACCAGCGTTTCCCACACTTTTTTGACAGCGGCGTGGTTTCAAAATTTTTCGAGATCCACCTTACGAAAAAAAAAAATTTTTGTGTTTTTACAATTTTTTTACAGCCAGGCAAAATTTTTCTGCCGGATCGCGGCCCAGACTTTGGAAAACGCTGTTATATAGGCCTATTGGATTTAGATTTAATTATTAATTTTGTCTTTTACATGGGTAGGGAAGAGATGTAAAAATAAAGAAGTTTCATTGCGCATTAGATTACTATTTATGCCAGATAATCTATATATATATATATATAATTCGCTAATGTCCGTCTGTCACGCTCTATTTGACCAACTACCCGTAGGAATTTTGCAGTCTGATGGAGAGTCCAGGAAAAATACTCGGATCCCAAAATATTCAATAGGAAGCGCAAAAAAATTTCAGAAAATGCAGAATTTGCCCATTGGAAAGCATTGAGTTTTGGCTCAGAGCTAGTGACAATATACCCTTGCCCCCTCCCCTTCCTAGTTAAGACACTTATGCACTACATACATACCCACTCACATTAAGATTTTTTATATTTTTGAAGTCCTCAGGACTTTAAATGTAAATTTATATAAACAAAAGGGAAAACATTTCATTTAGACTAATACAACATCTAAACAATTTTTTTTTTTTTTTGGCGGCTTAGGGCCATAATTATTAGGCTTCTTTAATTCCATTGATTTTGTTAAATTTAAATTTTGTCTTAAAAACCAAAAACGATCTCCCCAAAAGGGGCCTGAATATCTCACAAGTCCGTTTGGGACATTTGGGACGACCAGATTTCTGGCCAAGTCACCAGAAAGCAATTAATATAAATTACTTTAAAGTTTTCATGTCACATTCAATTCAAATTAATTTGCTTACAAAAGTGCAGATATTTGAAGGCGTTTCGTTTATTTCTCTTAAAATCAATGCAATTAATAGCCTATATAGGCCTACAAAAAGAAAAAGATTCTATGCACTCTAGCCAGTAAGTTTTGTGACAATTTGATTAATTCATTTAAATTATTTATTTTATTATATTTTTTTATTATAGCATATAAAATTAATGGAATTTTTGAAAATAAATAAATATATCAACAATAGATAACCTAAAAATGAAATAAATAAATTTAGTCGATATAGATTATTAGAAAAAAAAATATATATATTTGTGTTAATTAACTAAAACACAAATTTTAATTTATAATTTCTCTCATGACTTTTAAAATATTTTCAATTTAATAAAAATTAAACTAATTGAAAATTCAAAGGAGAGGTTCGGGTGTAGCGGGCTAGGGTGTCGGTTTCTACAAAGAGAAGATCCCTGTTCAAATCTTGGGCTTGCGGGATTTTTTCACTAAATAAAATGTAAACAAATCCTCAAGTAAACACTGGATTTGAATATTAATAGCCCCCAGGCAACTAACTCTACGAGGAGAGTGCTTTTATAACAGATACATAATAATTATATAATAACATTTATAAAGTCATGGGCGTAGCCAGACTTCTTGTTAGGGGGGGCAACCCCTCGTTAGGGCGAGAGGGGGGGGGGGGGTTGCAATTAATATATACATAGATTATTAATTATTTATTTAAATAAAAAATAAAAAATTAAATTAAAGTAGTGGATTGGGGGGTAAAAAAAAAAAAATCCCCAATGGGAAAAATATATATTTGCTTGTTTTTTTAATTTTTAGGACCAGCCAGGGGGGGGCAACGGCCCCCCTGCCTCCCCCTGGCTACGCCCATGTATAAAGTATTTATTGTTAAAAGATCAATGAAAATCAACCAAATGCATTAAATATTATTAGCTACCATTCTAACATCTCTTGGCAAATTTTTGAATTACTTGATTTTTTGGGCATGCTTTTTATGACACACTACGCCATCTTATCGGAAGAAACATGCGTAACACCTTCGCTCCCGTAGCCCCTTAAGTCATTTAAACAGTTGGAGGTAATTATTGAATAGTATTGAGAATAAAGCGGAAGTTAGGATCAAATGGAGTGGTCTGTCTAAGAAATATCTTTTCAAAGAGGAATTGGGGATCGGCTTATTACCATAAAAATTTATCTTTTAATATATTAGTGAAGTAATTTGGGTAATGTTTATTCAATATATTGAATAGATGGTATATGGCTGCATTAGAATAAAGAATTTATCGTTGTTGGAAATGTCCGTCATTCATGTGAACACACCATAAATTAATCGATCTGTCTGATAGGTTAGTTCAGGCAGTCTGATTAAATAGGCATGTTTAAAGAAAATGGAAAACTTGACGACGAATCATGCGGTGAATGAATATTGATCACTACAAGCCACTAAAATCGTTGGAGTCAAACAAAGGAAAGTAAGTCGGAATGTCAGATGAGTGGCAGCGTGTGGAGCTGTGACCATCAATATATATGATGCGGAAAATGGAAAGGGACCTCTTGTCGGCAAAGTAAAATTATCGGTACGGGCATTTTAGTCGAATTAGATCAAAAATATCGATTTTTGGGTTTCGATTAATACGATTCTTCAATATTTCCTAAACAAGTTTATTCGGTAATTTTAGTACTGAGAATCTGATAAATATTACAAATTAATCGATTTAGAAACCTTAGAACTTTAAAAAGGCTGTGACTTTTTATCTCGTATAGAATATAAAGAGAAAGTATTGTAATCGTAAAATAATTCGACTTCGAGATTTTGATGTTTCTCCACTTTTTAGACCCCCCTGAGTCCAAAAATACCATTTTGGGCATTATGTCTGTGTGTGTGTGGGGGCCGTGTGTGTGAACACGATTGCTTAAAAACCAAAGCAGCTAGATCGATGAAATTTGGTATATGCTCCTTACACTCAAATTGTAGATTTCTATCAACTTTTGGAGTAAATACGTCACTTGGAAGTAGTACTTTTCCTAATAAGTTCATTTGTTTCACAAATTCATTTGATTATATTTACATGTTTTTTAATGACACCTGCATGATTTTCTTTTGATTTTTCTTTCCAAAATTAACGAAAAATGTCGTTTTCTTCGTGATTATTTCAAAAACTATTCAGTTTTCGGATAAATATCAAAGAATAAAAACTTTTTAAAATTGAGTTTTTATCATAATATAAAAAGAAATTGAAAATTTCGAAATTTCTGAAAAAACTCATTAGGTAAAGTACTACTTCCAAGTGACGTATTTGCTTAAAAAGTTGATAGAAATCTACAATTTTAGTGTAAGGAGCATATACCAAATTTCATCGATCTAGCTGCTTTGGTTTTTAAGCAATCGTGTTCACACACACACCCAGACGTAATTCCAAAAGAATATACGAGAAAGTCTCGGGGAAGTCATTCCCCATATTTTTTTTTGAGATCTCATAGTGGTTTTGGTCTTATAATGTCCAGGAAATTATCCCCTACAATGAAATATCAATGACTCAATTTGTGAAATTTCCGACTAGAGGTCCCTTTTCACTTTCCGCATCACATATACATCCTCAAATAACCTCAGCATCCGAAAAGGAAAATTAAAAAAAAAAAAAAAAAAACAAGAATCAATAAATGAATATACAATGACGTATATCTATAACACTTCTGAATTAACCTATATTTTAATAGAATGATTAATTAATGTTGTCAAGTCTCAAATCGACCTCGGGGGTTGGTAGCGCACCTGCCTTGTATACCAAGGGTCCAGGGTTCGGATCCCAGGCAGTCGGAGGATTTGGATACCAAATGGCTTAAATAAGAATGTCTGGACCCCCAATAGATATATTTACAAACAACGGGTATCGTTTAAAGTCTTAAATGGCCTAAGTTGCCGAAAAGACTGTGTGAATGGGAAAAAAGTGTGATTGTTTAAAAAAAAAAGTCTCAAATCACCTCAACGGGTATTATTTAAGAGGCAACGGGAGCCAAAGTGTTACGCATGTTTTTCCCGGTGTGTCATAAAAAGTATGTCCAAAAAAATCAAGTAATTCAAAAATTTGCCAAGAGATGTCAGAATGGTAGCTAATAATATTTAATGCATTTGGTTGATTTTCATTAATCTTTTAACAATAAATACTTTATAAATGTTATTATATATTATGTATCTTTTATAAAAGCATAAAAATATATAAATATAGGCCAGATATACGCTATTAGGGGATCAGCTGTTAGACTAGCCTGCCATCTATTGCAAGAATGCTGAACTAATTTGACAGTTGGTTTTTAAATAAATCATCTAAGCTTATTTTAAAAATTTCTTAATTAATATGTGATTAATAATAACAATAAATTCATTTTTAAATTTTAAAACAATTAAAGATTATTGGGACAGATTGTTTTTTTGTATTTGCTTGATAACAAAAAAATTAATTACGATAATTTTTTAATAAGTCATTAAAAAAATTATAGCTCGATGTCCCAATAATCTCTTATGAATTTAATTCATTAAAAAAAAAAACGCATTGAAAAATTCCTTATAATAGTCTAGTTTTTTTTTTAAAAGTACGTTTAGACGTCGCTCCTGAACCCCCTTAAAAAGTTTCATCCCCTAGAGAGGCCCTCCTGTAAATTGAATCTTCCATCCAACCGCCCCCACCGAGTTCGCATGCCGTCCCGTTTAAGACCTTAAATAAAATAAAAAATAAACCTCCCCCACCGACAAAATTGCTGGCGGCACCCACTTTTTTCAACAAAATCTCGATTTTTGACATGTTCACAAGGCAAGGGAAAGTAAAACAAGAATTTCTCATGCGATGTGTGTTTTTGTTTTTTTATTTCAAGGTATAGGTAATATTATTGAAATAGCTCAATATTTTTAAGGTGAATGTTAGAATAATAATTCAAAAAAAAAAAAGGATACAAAGATATAATCGTCGAGATAACGTTTTTTAAGATTCTCAACGATAGCCTCCTCGGAGATTTTGGGCAAGAGGACCATGTCATCAACTCCGGAGAGTTTGACATTATGCGATTGCCAATGATAGACCTGTCAGAGAAAGAGAGAGAGAGAGAGAGACATGTCAAAATATGCAATCTCAGACTGATTACTCACTAATTTACTCACCATTTTTATTTTGTTTAGATTATCCAAAGGTTACAAATAAATTCACACACATTTTAGCTAAACACTGCACTCTCGTCTAATGATTGAAAATACAAAAAACACTAAACACCAATTAAACGAGTGACGGGACAGAGAGAGACAGACGCACACAAATCACATGGGAATAAATAGAATTATTTAATAACGTGACTCCGCGCTGCCTGCGGAGGTTGCACTGACTTGCGTGTGAGTCACGCATCGCTTTCCCCCCACTTTACTCTCCCCTCTCTCGCCCCTCCACCATTGATGACGTTTTCCCCCCTTCATTCGCTTAGGACATCGCTACTTTTAAAGGAAATCATTCCAGGACATTGCATTCGAAACTTTTACCTTGAAATGATAACCAACACAACAAAACCTCTCTGTCTATCCTTCCTATTGCTCCTCTTTTTTTGTAGCCGACATGTAAATTAAGGAGCGCATTTTTTGTTTTATTTCAAAGAACTAGCTGGGCGGCCCGCCTTCGGCTAGGTGCCTTTTTTGTTTTTCCCCCATAAAATCCTCATTTGGTTCGGATCCTTCTGCGACTAATCATCGTTTTCCATCTTCAGTAATGTCTAGTCCTCTTTAAATTTGATTTAATAATTTGAAAGTCCAATTAATAAACTTGAACACCCTCCCTATTCATTTGCCATAAGGCGAAATCGTTATTTCAATAATTAATAATAATTCAGAAAGGAAATTTGGAATAAAAATAATTTTTCTGTTATCTTTAGAAGATCCACCTTGAATATACAGTATAAACAGTATTCCAACAGTTACAAAATACAGATAAGTCGGGCTTGCTAATTAAAGGCAGAATTCCTATCAATCAGGGGCACCGGAAAGAATTTGAATCGGGGGAGGGGGGGGGGGGGGCAAAAAATTTTTTTTAGAAAATTAAAATAATTTAATATGTTCAAATAGTATAAAACAAAAACAAATCTACTATAAAGCTTTAAAAATTTTAATAAAATTAAAATTTTAAAAAATTTGCTAGTGATTTTATCAAAAATATTTTTACAATAGGGTCTATATAAAATATTATGGAAAAAATTAATTTCTTACTATTTTGATGACGAAACCACAATGTATATGCCAAATGACTAACTCTGTGAAATTATATATACTTTTCCCATCTAAGGACTGAAGATGGTTATTAAATAAAAAGAACCGAAACGTTTCCGGTGTTTGTAACCTGCATACGGAGTCTATTTATTGGCGGCTTCTGCTCATAATTATCCATCTATATATCCCACAGCCACTACTCCGAACATAGGCGCCGGAACTGGGGGGGGGGCAAGGGTACATTGCCCTCCCTGGCATCTTCTAGGAGGGGGCAGGGGGGGAAAGTTCCGGCGCCCCTGACTCCTGAATTGCATAATAAATTCATTTTATATCACCAAAAAAAAAAAAAACTTCGAACGAGATTCGAATATTGAAAAAAAAAAGGTCGAACGAAAAACGGCGCCCCAGTTGAGTCCCACCCAAAGGCTAGTTACGCCGCTGCCTCCGTCAAATAAAATTTTTTACTCTGTATTACAAGCATGTTGTTGTTGTTGATGCACCTGGTGGGGCCCTGATTTACCTGAAAGGATCTTTTGTTATGAATTCTGTTTCCTGGGGATCAATTGAATGCCTGACGACTCAACGAACACCAGCTATATATAATTCGTTAATGTACAGTGAGCGCCACAATTAAGTGCCCACCTGATAGCTTTAGGCTTAAGTATATGGTATAATATATGGTAAATGGTGAAATAATTTTAAATTTGAAAAGGTAAAATAAAATCATCTGTACCAGATTTTACGTTTTCCCATTTCGGTCATTAAAATTATTTCACTATATACTATACCATATACTTGGTATGTATTTGTGTCTGTTTCATACTGAAATCTCAAATAGAAATTTTACAATTATATTCAAAGAGGAGCTTCTAAAGATATTTAGATTCCAAAAAATTCAAAGATGACAGAGTATAGAAAAAGAAAGGCTAGGGTCCCCAGCAGGCGGGCCCGAGCGTTTAATAGGAAAAAAAGGATTGGGAGCAGGGCGGAGCTACTCGCTTCAACATTTTAGTAGTAGGCCTACTTGGCTATTAATCGTTTGTTTGGGAACGAGAGAGATAAAATATAAATAACGGCTTATCTAGTTTTTTTGCTGATAAAGGCTTTGCCTATCTCTCTCACCTTATAATAAATATCACCTTGAAAATGTTAATCTATTTACTATTTTTTTTTTTTTTTGTAATATATGGAATAAAAAAGAAGGCTTTATAAAAAAAAAAAAATAAGGTGAAGAAATTGAATTTTAGAAAATGATATCTTTTTATAACGACCACACCTTGACTTCTATCGAATTGACTTTTTATTTTCTCTTACCTCTATATATATGTTAATATATAGAGAGAGAAAGTATTGGATTCATGTCAAAAATTCGATGACGAGATATTGACGGATATACACGTTTTGAGGTCCCCTGAATCCAAAAAAGTGGTTTTCGCGACATGGCCTCTCTGTGTGTCTTTGAACAAAATATCTCAAGAACAAAAAGAGCTAGGAGGTTGAAATTGTATATTTAAGTTACGCACCCCCATGGGACCTGACACGAAGCTTTTGAACAAAATCGGCCAAAGAGTACTAGTACTTTACTGATGCACTTTTTTAGTTTTTTTTCGATTTTCTCTAAATTCGCTCCAACTATTTGTTTGTTTGTTTTTTTTTTTAATTCAAAAATCAATTATTTTTTAGATGCTCTTTGAAATGTATATTCTCATTTTGTCATTGAAATCTTCTGAAGACCACTTTACTCTTGTACTCCAGAGAAATGAAGAAAAGATAGGAGAAATGGTTGCTATGGTAACAAAATATAAATATTTTCCCGTACTTTTAAATTTTACATCTGTGCTAACCTCGTATACCAAACGTCGCGGGTTCGGACCCCAGGCAGTCCGATGATTTTATTTAAGCCATTTGGATACCAAATGACTTAAAATAAGAATGCCTGGACACAAACATATTTCCCAAACTTGCTATCTTAAACCAAGATTATATTGACTGACTAATGAACAGTCTATTAGAGCATTGATTGAAAAAATTCCATCCTTTTCAAACAAGGCTCTACCTAGGAAAAATAGTATAGTTTAGTTTTTAAAATTGTGTAATTTAATAGTGAATGACGACGAATAGAATTCAATTTTCAACTTTGCCAATCAGTCGGAGTCAGAATCAAAAAACGTACACAAAGGGTTCCGACAATTTCTAGCATTTTTGTGCATTTCTATGGATACTCACTGCAATTTTCTAAGTGGTTGAATAAACAATACTTATTTCAAGAAAATTTCAAAAAAGCCTCAAGGAGTATTGATTGAATAATTGTTAAATAGATTTCTAAGTTTTAATTTTATAATTATTAATAATGTATATAGTAGTTGTAATATAGAAACTTTACATTGTAATTAAATTTGAATGTCCATACATCCCACACGGAGAATACTGTGGTAAGATTTTAACTCCTAAGAGAGGAAATTGGAGCAACTTAACAAGAAATTATTTAATTTTTTAAATTACTTTTTTTTTAGAATTAAATAAACTTTAAAACTTAATCATCACTTCACCATTTACTTCCATCTTCTCCTCTTCATCAATTCGGGCTTCACCATCATCCATCATCAGTTTTAACAGCAAAGAAAGAAAAAAAAAGAATAAAATTTAAAATAATCTTCATCTGTCAGGGGAGTGTGGGAAGTGGGAGGGAGGGTTGGGTAGGCTGGAGGGTGGATTAGGGTGGGTGGGTGAATGGGCGCGGGTTGGGATGGGATGGGTGGGGGGGGGGGATGAGGAGAAACCCTCGGGGGTGGGAAATAATAAGACATCGATACTTATAATATCGTGGAGAGAAGCGTTCAGAAATAATCAACGTTTCTACAATAGAAGCAAAAAAAAATAATTCTTGAGGCTGGAAGATGACAAGATCTTTATAAAGGCAAGACATCGAGATATTCAATAATAAGTTATACTCGAAGAATGAACATTTTTCTACTCTTTTTTATGAAGATCTGGAAAAACACTCTTTTACGGGACAAACCACTAAATCTCGAGGTGGGAAATGAAAAGTCATCGATTGATATGGACATTCATCTCGGGAGTTGGCAAATTGGTAAATCTCTCCCCTTCTCTCTATTTCGATCCCTCTGCCCCATCTTCAAGAAGAGAAAATGTAGAAGAAATGAACATGTCAAGACAACAAACAAACAAACGGAAAGTCAGAGAGATTGTAATAAAATTGAATAAATAAAACATTATTTGTTTCATTTTCTTGAAAGACTTGACTTCATTACCATTAGGGTAAATAAATATTCAAATAAAGATTTTCTATGACTGGGATAGCGAACCAATGGCACAATATTTTGCAAGCCACCGATCAAAACGGTTTTCTTTTTCGTTCAAAATAACAAAGTTCACTAGTAAGTATTACGAATGAGATTAAGTCAAAATTCTGGGTGTACGTGTAGGGTCTCATTAAACATTTCTTTAGAAAAAATCTAGTGGGACTGGCGCACAGCACACAACTTTCTCTTACCCTTCGGCAATCGAAAGTTGTGTACTGTGCTTGTCACACCAGATTTTTTGTGTCGAAATATATTTAGTTCCCGACAGTACGGAACATTCGATTTTCAAGATGTTGTAAAATTTATAAGTATGGGAAAATATTTATATTTTGTTACCATGGCAACCATTTCTCCTATCTTTCTTATGGAGTACAAGAGTAAAGTGGTCTTCAGAAGATTTCAATGGCAAAATGAGAATATACATTTTAAAGAGCATCTAAAAAATAATTGATTTTTGAATTTAAAAAAAAAAATCGTTGAAGCAAATTTTGAGAAATCGAAAAAAACTGAAAAAGTGCATCAATAAAGTACTAGTACTTTTTGACTGATTTTGATAAAAAGTTTATTTTCACGCTCCCGGGGGGTGTTTAACTTATATACTTGGTATAACATTTCAACCTCGTAGCTCAATTCCTTCATGCTTAAAATTGAACACACACCCACCCACAGACAGACCATGTCACGAGAAACCACTTTTTTTGGATTCAGGGGACCTCAAAACGCGAAGATCCATCAAAATCTCGACATCGAATTTTTGACATGAATCCAATACTTTCTCTCTCTATATATATTAACATATATATAGTGGTAAGAGAAAGTAAAAAATGGCACGTTGATCCATCAAGGTTCGCCACCTCTGTCCTATGGGAAGCCAAACATATTTGGTTTGACCTCTTGGTGGGGGTAAATTATTTGATCATTCAATCCATTTTATAATTAATTAATCTTTTTAATTTAATCTAAATCGCTTATTCAGGTCTATTCTCAAATAAAAGTTAACGTTTTTGATTAGAGAATAGACCTAATTATTAGGTAAAATTAAAAAAAGAATAAATTTCAAACAAAATCAGGACGTTATATTTAGAACTTCCCCCAAAGGCCACACCACACATAAGCAAGCTACCATCAAAAATTCTGCGAGTCAAGTAGTAAGGATCTCTAAGCAGAGCTCGCCAATAATAGCTTATTCCATCTTTTTTTTTTTTTTTTTTGGAGTTTAGGCCTTCACAGTTGTTATCATTAGCATTAGATTTTCGGTTTATAGTGTGGTTTATTTGTAAAAATTACAACGTTTCGGTCACTCATTCTGTGGCCTTCTTCAGGTATAATTCAGCTAAGATTATAAAGGTTGTTACATCTGTGACCTGTGTACCTGAAAAAGGCCATAGAATGAGCGGCCGAAACGTTGTAATTTTTACAAATAAATCACAGTTAAGCAGAAATCTAATTCCTCTGCTTATTACATCTAATGAAAATTATTGGCGTATTCAGATATTATTGGCGAGATCTGCGTAAGATCCTTACTACCGAGATCCGAGTTGTTAAATAATGCCAATCAGTGCTGAAAATCGGGTTAGGCGGCCCTCGTGTAAAATATAAAATTTTATTTCTATCTTTTAAAAAGAAAGATAATCCAGAGTCTTAGTTTGAAAATTTTCTCGGGGAGAGGGGTTCGGATGATTACATTTCGAATCATCCAGGGGTAACCCCCTGTTTCTCAAATGACTAAAATTTAAAGAATATAACATATTTTTAACACCATGTTTTTTTTTTAATATTTCTAATTTTCCAGGATTTCGGGAAGGGGAGTATTGGGGGGGGGGTCCACCCTACGCCTACGGAGCCCTGTCATAATACTTCCTATAATATAACCATACTAGTTTTCTAAGAAGAAAAAAATTGAGGTAGAGAAGAATGTAAGGCGTATAAACTTTATCTCTCGTTATGTCTCAAATTCAAAGTGATTGCGGGTCCTTTCTTCAATTTTAATCGATTGTGTAGTTTGTTCTTTTTTTTTTTTTTTTTGTCAACTGCGAGTTTCGAACCCTGGTTTACTAAATAAAGGAAACTAGATGGTAATTCATTGATTTGGAAAGTGCCAATTGTTTTTTGATCGAGTGGCTTGCACTTGGCCTAGTGATCGCGTTTATAAAATAACAGGTTGGGGCGGGGCTTCTGCTCCACGGCTCTCCTAAAATAGAGAGAAAGCAACAACAGCATCCTCTGATCAAGGGAGAGGAGAGGAGAGAGTTCAAGGGCCTTTCAAACGCCTACAACGAGGGGAGGGAATAAATTTTAAGTTGTCCATTATAACAATTTAATTTTATCAATCTCGCATTATTTATTTGATTAAAATTAAATTGTCTTTGATTTTGGCTTCCTTATAGGCTTATAGAAATGATTCCCTCACTATACATTAGAATTCAAGATGTAAAATTTATAAACATGGGAAATTTTCTCAAAAATTCGCTCCCTTCGATTTATTTTTTCCCCAAAATTCCAAACCCTTTTTAAATAGCCCCCTTTACCCCCCCCTGTATCCGCCCTTGACTGAATTTGATGAGTTCCCAACTAAGTTCCCGTAGTCTTAAAGTGGCGTTTCGGCTTTTAGAAAAAATTCATATTTTAATCTTAATCTTATAGACTTTTGAGTAAAATTGAAATATTTTGTTTGTTTATTATAACTAGAGACCGGATTTTAAGCAAAATGCTTATTGCTGAATTTTATAAGCAGCCGTTAGATATTTAATTTCTACACGAATTAGGAAAACTAAGTGTATTGAGATTGCATTTTTTATGCTTTTTTTGCTTTTTTTGAGTTTTCAGGCTTTTTTTCCCTTTCGTGCTTATTTGAACTTATTTTACGAATATTTATAATTTTTTTTTTTTTTTTATTAAAAAACTTTTTTCCCATTCACACACGCATACACCAGGGACGTATATAAGGGGGGGGGGGCGCCCCCCACCCCAAAATTTTCAAAAACCCCGCAGTGTAGAAAAATATAGCCCTGTAAAAAAAATTTCCTGCAGGGGTGAAAAAATTTGGTTCCGCAAAAAAAAAAATTCGCAGGGCGGGGCGGAATAAATTTAGTTTCTTTAAAAAAAAATTGTAGTACGCCATTGGTATGAGTAAAAATTGCTTATTAGATGCTTTTTCAACTTATATGCTTATTTAACAACTTTTTTATTCAAGTTTTTTGATGCTTTTTTAAGCACTTTTTTTCCATTTTTTTATGCTTTTTTTGTCCGGTCTCTAATTATAACGATAGCGTGTTTCGATTACCAAAAGTAAGAGAAAATTGTGAGCCGTGCGGTCAATCACACCAGATTTTATAATATACTTATGGGATTATAAATATATGTTTTTAATTTATATAATTCAATTCTATTTGAATCCATAAAAATTTAGGAGAAAATATAGAAATTTTTTTAGATGTAATTAGGCATTAAAAATAAAATAAGAATAATAAATTAAAAAATCTCACCTAATATTGTTTAAAATATAAAATTAATTAGACTTGTAAAAACGAATAAAAATAAATCTAATAATAGAAAACAAATATAAATCTCTGAAGATGAACAAATCGAACGACACTCAACCAACAACACATGAATGGCCGAGAAGAGATAAAGTAGAGCGCTACTTTTGCTCCGAGAAAGAGAACGAAAACACCATAGTTATGCCCTCTTATCCCCACACTCTCATATGCAGAGGGTTCTAGAATCATCTGCATCAATTTTGATGAAAAAAAAATTATCTATTTACTCACATTCATGTTAAATTATCTTTTTAATTTGATATTATTTTTTTTATTTTGGATACAGATGAGAGTACGTATAAAACGAAAAAGCATATTCAAAATAATTGATAATAAAATAATTTTCATTAATAGAGTTCTATTTTTTACGATTATTAATAAAAAATGAAAAGGATTAAAAAGGAAAATAAATACCTAGGAAAGTGATGATAAGGTTGGAGGTCGGCGTTTTTAAAATGGAAATAATCGTGGAGAAAAGACATCGTGGATTGCATCCTTGGGTGCTTGTTAATCAGGCGGCGGGAGCGGAGAGGGATTTCTTTTGGAAGCTTCTTCACTGACCGTGGGGCTCATACTGAAGGTGGCGACGCCGGCAGCTAGTGTTGAGCAAACGAAACAATAGTGTCACGTGACATCAATGTTGCTCTGCTATTAGTCAAACAGCCACCAGGCATTAATTTAAAAAAAAAAAAGAAGCCATTCAAGGAGTTTTTCATGTGCCCTACTTATAATTTTACCTTAATTTTTATTGGCAAAATGAAAAATTTGTTTTATCAGGAACTACGAACAAATATTCCTTTTTTTCCTTATTTATTAACAAAAAATTGTGGTTTAGAAAAATAATTTTATCTATAAATAGATATTTGATATCAGAGTGAGGAAAAAGAAAAAAAGATATTTAGGTTGCCTGCCTGCCTGCTCTTTCCTATTCTCTTAAGAGGAGGTAGTAACACCCTAAATAATCCTGGTTCCCCACCCGAGGGTACGTTATGTGCAAAAAAAATTTTTCTTTGGGATGGCAAGCTTAGCTAAGTTGCGGGAAAAATTTCGTGCTCCTATGCCAAAAAAGGTAAGAACCTTTAGATGGGTGGTGAAAAAGAAAATTTTCCACAGGGCGGGAAAAATTTAGTTCTGCAAAAACAAAATTTTTCCGCAGGGCGGGAAAATTTTCTCTAGGTTAAATATGGGCCTATGTGAAAATTAATCTGTTAATAATTTTTTTAAAAAAATTATTTTATAAAACACATTCTTTTTTATAGATAAAATAATTAGAGTCCGACCGAAACAAGATTTTTTTTTCCTCACGTCGAGATCATTTGACCTTTTTTTTCGTGCGAGTTTCATCCATCTTTTCAGACTCAGGTTTCGGCTGGTTTTTGGCCGAAACCACGATTTTTGACCGAAACTGGCCGAAACCGAAACCGAATATTCGGTCGGTTTCTAAAAATAATAGAAGGGTATGAGAATCATTACTTTTTCTCAACATAGGCCTAGATATAAATGTATATCCTTTGTTGCTATTATAAGGTGTATACTGTATTTGAGTTTTTTACTCTAGTATATAAAGACAGTCACTCACCTGATGACGGTGATTAAGTATTCAATTCGCCCAACTCGGTTGGCTGAGCTGCACTTCCTGTCAAGGGACGACAAGGAGAGGGAGAGTGAATGAGAGAAGGACAAGGACCTACAAATAATAAAAATACAAACGCGTTCTTATACAAAAATATTAATAACAAAAATATAAAAAAAATAATAATAATATACATACAATTTTACATATTTATATATAAATAACAACAAAAAGGACGGAGAGTGAAAAAAAAATTGTTCAGATTTTACGTCCTTTTTAACAATAAATAAAAAAAAAAAAGATTGCACATGAATTGCGTAATTAATACTGGCATTGTTGCTGCTGCTGTTGGTGTCAATATTCAGAAGACATATTTTTTGTAAAAGTCATTCCCTCTGAAAAACAAAAACAAAAGCTGAATAAAGAAGTAGAGCCGAACACCTATGATGTAATTAATACGATGTTGTCATCTATCTATGAGTTATAGCCCTGAGAATATCGAAAGAAGACCGAAAAGTCAGATTTTTAATAAATTAACTTTATGTAAAGGTCCGCCGACCCCGCACCGCGGGAATAATAAGGGCGCGGACAGAAGAAGAAAAAGCATAAAGAAAAATTATTTCAATTAAGTAAATTAACGTAAACATAGACTTAGCATAGAGGTATAAGTTACGATTCTTTTTTCAGAAAATCACTTGCAGTTCTAAGTTATTCAAATTTTGAAATTTAAACTTTCGCCTTAAAAATTTTATATATTAAAACTAGATATACAAGTAATACACTAGGTTATATGTTTCAAACAGTGGCGTAGCGAGGGGGGGGGCAAGGGGGGGTCATCATACCCCGGGCGCTAATCACAAAGGGGCGCCAAATGGTCCGCAAAACAAAAAATAGTTTTAATGTCCGGAAAAAAATTTTCCGCGTGACGGGAAAATTTGGTTCCGTAAAAAAAAATAAAATTTTTCCGCAGGAAGGGAAAAAAATTCCACAAAATTTAGCCTCCATAAAAAAAAGGTAAAATGATTTTAACAGCAGGGCAAAAATTTTCCGCAGGCAGGAAAATTTTTGAGTTCGGGCCCCCCGAAAAAATTTCTATAAACGCCCCTGTATAAGTAAACGAAACTAAGTATGCTGGGTCGACAGTATTAAGGTTATGGAGAAAGAAAAACCAGCGACTGCTTTCCACGTTAAAATAATTTATTCGCAGATATTTCGGTAAGCTTAACGCAAACCATCCTCAGTGCTTCAAATTATATGATT
>JAKCPI010025199.1:0-41491 GCA_023213315.1 Euborellia annulipes
ATATTCAGAGGCGTGCCGAGGCAGTTGGGGACCTAGGGCGCCTTCAGAAGGGGGGCCTTATATTGAATTTTTTTTTTTTTTTTTGGAGGGGTGCTCATCTTTAAATATCCCTCTCCTCCATGCACAAAAATATTTTTTTAAAATATGGTACATCCCTGAACTGCAAAGGGTCAAGAGTCTCTCAAAAGAGAAAATTTTCATTAAATTTTTTTTTTTTTTTTTTTTTTTTTTTTTTATCTAAATTTTTTTCTGTTTTTTACTTGAGCCCTGAGGGGCCCGGGGCTTCTCAAAGAGGAATGTTCATTAAATTTTGTTTTTATAAATATATGGGGGCCTATGAACTCGGATCGGACACGGCCCCCCCTCCCCTCCGTACGCCACTGAATTACGGTAGCTTCTTCCATTATATAATTTGATAATTATTTTTTATCAAATTCCAAGCCTATAAAAATTTAATTTCAAATATTTTTGATAAATTTAAAATATACTCTTATCCTCTCTTTAAATCTTTCAAATTGTTTTATTTACTCTATTAAAAAAATTCCTGAGAACCTTTTTTTTTTTTAATTAAATTCAACAAAATTTTTAGTAAGAAGGGTCAATGAAATTGTCAAAAAAAAAAAAAAAAAAATTAAATTTAAAATTCATAAACAAACACTATGTAAAATTCTCGCGTTATAAACTTCCTGAATTTGAAATAGTCTGAATTAACATTTAATCCAAGTTTCAGGTGCCAAATTGGCTTTTGTCAAGAATAACAGGTTTTATACTAAAACAGTTAGTGTGCTCCCCTCATAGTAATTTTTTTTTTCTTTTATATTAAAATGCAAATTTATTATCACTCTATTTGCACCTCATTAAAATATTCGTAAGAGAAATTAGTATAAAAAGAATAAATAAGATTTTTAATACTATCTTAATTTTAACAAGGCCTATTTTTAATTTCAAAGAAAATACGGTTAATTATTTAAATTGTTTTTTTTTTTTTTTTTAATTTGAAAAATTTTTAGTGAAGACTTTTGTGGTTGAAACTTATATTTTATATATGTCCAATAATGATTTCCATTTTTTTCATAAAACAATGAAATAATCACTTACATTGTTAGAGAAAACGCATGGGTGTGCTTTGACTTTCTTAAGTCAAACGACTATAAAAATAAAATTCCTATAGGCATATAACTAAACTTTTTTGAAGAAAAAAATTAATTTTCGTAGTCTATCAAAATTGAATATTTTACTTGAGTTTGTTTTTATCTAATTAAAATAATTTAAAGTTAAAGTTTAAAGTTTGTTTAAATTTGCAAACTTTGTCCCTTTCTCTTTCTCTCTTTCCTTCTCCCTCACTTGAAAACATCCTCTGTTAGCTCATTATTGACACACCCAGAAAAAATACCGATTCAGACGCCCACTTGAAGCACAAACATTGACAAGAAAACACTTTTAATTCAAGTACAATAAAAACAAAACACACATACACACGCGATGATGTAACCACCACAATTCATTAGGAATTAAAATTAATTAAAAATTTAATTTAAGAAAAAAAAAACATCGGGAGCTATCACTTGGTAAATACATAGATGTCCTGTTTATCCAAGCTAAGTTTGGCATTGCTCCCCTTCCCCTAATATAAATCAAATGCTAGACCCAACACTGCTATTTCTTATCAGGTGGATACAAAAATGTGAAAGACCACCACCACCTTTCGGCTCGTAAATTAAAAATAAATAAATTAGCCCCAAACTAGAAGCGTGTGAAAATTCATAATTAAACGTTTTCTAAAAAATTTTATAACTTATAAAAAAATTTATTTAAGATCTAAATTTCCTCAAAATAAGTTAATTTAATAAAATTAGAATAATTTTATAATTTAAAATATGGAGAACAATAGGTAATTCATAATTATTTGACTTAACGATAAAATATTAGAAATTAGGCTAATTAAGTCAGCAGGTTTCCAAGGATATTAAATTGTAAAGTAAAATAAATTAGACTTCACGGTTAATGAATGGATTAGAGCCCCGGGGAATGGGGGAGAGGGGGGCTGCTCACCCCTAAATGGGCTTCCTTATCCTCGACGGCCAATTAGCCCCATTAAACAGGAGTCTTATCTTTGTTATCTAGAGAACTCGCCCGCCAAAAAAGAACTCAACTGTGACCCCAGGGTCTTGTCTGAGTCACGTCCAAAAAACACCTTTCAATTAATTTAAAAGAATAAATAAACAAAATTTAGTTGTCCAAATTTATAAGATGCGGGTTACCTGATCTATTATTTATTCCTTACCTTTTTGGAATTGAAAATAGGCTCAAATTTGAAAAAATATAATGTATTTGCAAAGAAGTTCAAACTCATGAGTCATTTCGTATCTACAAAAAAAATATTTTGTATGAAGATGATTAAAATTATTCATTCAGGGATTCACACAGTATGTGACTACGTGGATAAAAAACCACCCCGTGTTACCCGATCTAAGACTGCCATTTCTTCTATTCACTTTGTAATCCTTCCCTCTCCCCTCCGCAAATGATAGAGTCGACTTACTTCTTCTCTCGGTTGCATCTAATTCTAAGTTGCCGACCCCAAAAAAAGGGAGAACTTAAGGAGCCTACCATGTACAAGAAATTCTTCTCAAAATAATCTGATATTTTTATTTCCAGAATAAATATAAGAAAAGTACGCTATTCATGATTTTTAAAGGAACTCGTTTGAACCAATCTCAAACAACTATCAACATACATACCAGTAGATGACCTGAAGTTATATCTGAAGTTCAATTATGAAAAATCGAGACACATACTAAAGTGATAGCCTTTATCAAAATAATACCCAAATTCCAAAAATTTTGGCATCTATTCATAATTTTGTATTCTTTTAATTTGAAAGAACTTTCCTCAGGCACATAGCCAGGGGAGTTTTCAGCCTCCCCCCCTCCTCGACATGGATTTAATTTTCACAATTAAAAGGTTTTTTGAATATTATAAATATTATTATCATTTTCTAATTAATAAATAAAAAAAATTTTCGAACAAAATTGTTCAAAATGATAAATAGAAAAAATTTTAATTTTTATTTCAATAAAGTTATTTATCTAATACAGTATATCTAGAGATTTATTTTTCATTTTTGAACTTCAAATACAAATATATAGGCCTATATAAAACGAATATAAAAGCCTATAGATTATTTACTAAAATTTTATACGTATATATATTTTCTTAATTCTATTGTCAAATAATCAATGAATGAATGAATTTTTCAGTTAAGAAAAATTCTATTCTAAAAGTTGACCCTGAGCCCCTTTCAAGCCCGTAATCACCGCAGCGTGAAAAACGAGTTGGGGGTCTTACGGCGTAATGACGATAGAGATCATTTGCATAGTGCAGCCAGCCAAAGCAATAGCATTGTCCTGTCTTTAGGGCCCTCCTTGCCCTCCAATCACACACACACACTCACTCACACACAGGAACATGTACATTCATAAGAATCCATTCATTGAACTTATTAAGACAGGATGCTAGACGCCGGAAGCTCCCCAGAATCAAGATTCCGCCCTCTCTTTAGGGATTATTCTCTATTTTTTATTCTTAATTGTTTTATACCTCTATAGGGTTGTGTCGGTTTCTTCCCATCATAACTCCATATCGGCTACTATAATGAGGATAGATTACAGCATAATTAGATTCGAAGTTGTAAAAATTGAGGAATTGAAGGTTTAAAAAAAAATCCTGGGAAATCTGGAAACAAAATAAATAATAGAGTTACCTAATTTTTAAAATCGTTGTAAAAAAATATAAATAATACAATAAGATCTAATTATTTATATTTTTCCTAGACTTCCTGAAGATTCTTTTATTTATTTATTATCGTATTGCATAAGATATATTCAATATTTGAAATTAAAATGCATTTTTATTTTTTATTTCATAATTCATTTGAATGGCGGTCCCAGGCACCACGAGAGCCTTCAGCCCCCCCCCCCCCCTTATACCCGATATAGCTAATTTAATTGTCAATGAAAAAATTGAAAAATTATTTTTATTTTTATAATATATTTTTACAGAGCCAGGAAAAGTTCATTTCTAAAGGGAATACATTAAATTTTAGCTGTATAAAAGTACAGGCGGTCAAAAGAAAAAGAGATAAATTCATTTATTTTCATTAGGATCCAGGTAATTTTGATATTAATTAAATAAATTGGAAAGTATTTTGAAATGTTTTTAAAAAATAAAATATATGCTCTATGACGAGTAACAAGATTTCATGTTAACGAAGATCTTTGACTGACATTTCTTTTCATTTAGCAGTTCATCTTCTCTTTTCTGTCGAATCTCAAATTAATGACTAAAAAACTAAAATAACAATTACATCATTATGATAATTATTCAGATTATATTTTTTTTATTTAGTGATTGTAAAAAATATAAAATTTTTTTAGAGATTTGAACTGTTCTCATATAAGTTTCAAAGTTAGTTATTTATTAAGTCATCTCTTAGTGAATAAGTTTTTTCATTCATTCCGTATCCATAAATGGGGGAGATTACCAGTAATGAATTGGAGCTCAGGATGGAGAGGATGTATGGAAGGAAAGGAACCTGCGGGGTGGATTTCAATAGGGTCTTGTGGGGGTGGATAACAAACCCTGGCTTTGTCTATTGTCTGGCAGGAAGTTTTCTCTTCGCAGCTTCCGTGATTTAGAACTCTTGGTTGCTTGGCACAATAGGCATCTCTGCCCCAATTCAAAGTACTTTACATCTTAGTAAGTTTTACTGGTTCTGATGCTAACTTGCTCAGCTCTTTCTTTAGGATTGAAAATTAAATTCCTGGCATTTTTCAAATGTCTTTGTGAATTCAAATTAAATTTTTTATTTAAATTGAATTTATTATTATCTGGAAAATAGAATTTTTCATTAAATACATGTATAGAACTAATAATAATAAAGTTGAACCGCCGCAGTTACTCCTTCACTCACTTGTGGACGGTGTATTTTTCATTAAAACCTAAAAACCTAAAAAGATTTAATAAATATATTATTTATTAAAATAAAACAAATGTATGTTTTAATGAAAAATACACTCTTCACCAGTGATTGATGGATTAACTGCGACTCGCTTAATTCCCCTTTACTAATATCTTCAGCCCAGAATTAAAATCTACTAATAATAATAGCCTATTGTATTATTTTTTAAAACACTCACACTTTTTTCCATTCACACCCACACTCATACACACATGCACACAGTCTTTTCGGCAACTTAGTCCATATAAGACTTTTTACGATACTCAGTATTTTAGTAATTATCTATTGGGGGTCCAGGCATTCTTATTTAACTAATGTGTGTATGTGAGTTTCACGAGGGTAAAAAAGTAATAACACAAATTTAAATTGTATTACTCAATATATTTCGGATTGTTAACCCATCTTCGGGGGTTACAAAAAAACTTAGTTTACAAAAACTAGAGTTTTTTGTAACTCTCTGAAGACTGAATATAGAGTATTACAATTTAAATTTGAGTTATTACTTTTTTGCCCTCGTGAAACTCACATATATACAACCTTAGTTCAAAATGTTTCACTTGAAACCCACACCGCAATCCTTAAATTTAATTATTAGAGAATTTTTAATTATAGACCACATTTTGTTTTAAATATTTATTAAAAATATATAAATACAGTACAACGTTTCAACTGCTTATTCTGCAGCCGTTATCAAGACCGTGCACTCTGCTCCAACTCAAGTGTATTTATATATTTTTAATAAATATTTAATACAAAATGTGGTCTATGATTAAAAATTCTCCTAATTAATAATATTTCAAACCACAAAAGCTTTAATAAACCCTTAAATTTAATTCTTATTTAAGCCATTTGGTATCCAAATATAAGAATAAAATCTAATGCTATTCATATGAAGAAGTGGTGATAGAAATTTCTGTTGAGGGAAGGTTAAGGAGGTAAATAGCATTTTTTCGTATTTTTAGATAACGAGACATATGCTTGAACCAGATATTCAAATTATATTTCCTAAATCGGATCCGGAATTTTCTATTCCCCTTTTTTATCCAAATTTTGTGTAATTGCTTTGCCTGGTGAAGGGGTTGTGCTGTTTTCTCCACCATTTAATTTTATAATAAAAAAACTATTCGTTTGATAATAGTAATAATAAAATTGATTAATAGTCTTAGAGAGCTTAATCTTATCTGAATCAAAAGACCACCAACACATGTTTGGACTTAGAAAAAGTAAGACACATGTATTCTGACAGTGCAATCCTGGTCTCAACTTGAGACGCTGGGAAGGAAGTGAGAAAAGAGGGGAGGAATATCGTCTTCCGTTGATGAGCTTTTGAGACCTTTTAGGGATGCCGACCACCGACCGAAAAAACACCCAAGTGCACGTGTGTGCAAAGTCCCAAACGTGGAGGAAACAAGTCCAACCCAGCTGCGAATCCAATTGAATTCGACTCTCAACAACAGGTTATTTATATTTGAACTTAACAGGAAAACATCCCCTTTTTTTATTTGATAGGGGAACCCACAACAAAATAAAATTCTAGTTACTATCTTTTACAAGTACCTACCTACCCTTTTTTTATTTTTTTTACGTATATCTCTATTTACAAAAATTCAAATCATCTATTTCCTTCCATCGCCCTTTAAAAAACAAGCTCTCGCGGCGGATGAAGTTTGTTTTATAAGTGATCTAAATCTCAAATTTTTTCAAAAGACCTAAGGTCTATAGATTTCAAAAGGGTTTAGTTGTATAAACTAAAAGAAAAAAAATCTGGTGTGACTGGCGCACAGCACCAACACACAACTTTCTCTTACCTTCAATAAAGTAAGAGAAAGTTGTGTACTGTGCCTGTCACACCAGATTTTTTGTGTCGAGATATATTTATTTGCCCTTAGCACTTAACTTAAGTTCCAAACTTGCCCACGTGATTCATAGAAGGCGCTGAGCTACCAATGTTTCCACACCAATAAAGTGTACTTCAAACAATTTTCACGAAAAATTTCACTGGTATATTTTTTAAAGAACATCTAAAAAATAGTTAATTTATGAATTTTAAACAAAATCGTTGCAGCGAATTTTGAGAAAATAAAAAAAAACTGAAAAAGTACATCAGTAAAGTAATAGTACTTTTTGGCCGATTTTGTTCAAAAGCTTATTTTCACCCTTGGGAAGAGTGCCTAACTAAAATATAAAATTTCAACCTCGTAGCTCTTTTAGTTCCTGAGATATTTTGTTCACAGACACACAGAGACCATGTCGCGAAAACCACTTTTTTGGATTCAGGGGACCTTAAAACGTGAAGATCCATCAAAATCTTGACATCGAATTTTTGACATGAATCGAATACTTTCTCTCTATATATTTCATATATAGGGTAAGAGAAAGTAAAAAAAAAAACTCATACAAACTCTGATCAATCTATTTCTCTCTAAACCATTATATATTTTTATTTAGTTGAATTCCTTTAATTTAAACGACCTAATTCAAGTTCTTTAATCTTTACTTATTTATTTTTGTGTCTCGATGCAATAGAATCCATTGAAATTTATAAAAAAAAAATCTCTCTGTAGCTCTTTTTAATTTCATAAACACAACGGATCAATGTTAGAATTAATAATAATCAAATCAGTTGCATTCTCCACCCCAAGGAGTATTCTTTAAATATTCTTATAATAAAAGTGGCCTCATTGGGATTTATATAGCGCAGCCTCCTCTTCATCCAAAAAAATATCAAATGACCTGTCGATTTTTTTAACCTCCTCAAATGTGAGTTATTATCAATCTGTCTATGTATTTTCTGGATAAATAACTTGTTCATTTGATTTCATTTGGACTATAGTTATATTCTTGAGATGTTTTCGCGTATGAAGGTACACACACCCAGACTACTAACCAGTTGGGGGGGGGGTTGGAATTTTTTTTTTAAAATTTTTTTAATCATTTTCGTTATGTTTTCTTTTAAAATGTTGGTGTACTTAAGTAAATGGTCTCGTAAAAGTCTCAAATTGATGTAAAAAAAAAAATAATTATTTCAAAATATTTGAGGGGCCTGCGTGGTCGGGCAGGTTGGCGGAAGGCTTTGTTATTTTTATATAAATTAAATGAAGAAAATAATTTAAAACAACTATTTTAACAACAAAGTTATTTTAAATTATAATTGGTTATTGAACAGTTTCAGAATAAGTGAGTACTAAATCAAAAAGTATATCGTGACTTCAAGAACTTTCTTTTCAGTTTTCTTTGTATTTACGAATCACTGTTATAATCGTGGTCCAGAGGTTGGAGATGAGAGTCCCTCGGGTTCGTGTAGAGGTATCGTGTAACCTCGTATACCAAAAGTCGCGGGTCGGGCTCCAGGCAGTCGATGATTTTTTTAAGATTTGGATACCAAATGGTTAAATAAGAATCTGACCCCCAAAATATATAATTATTAATACAACGGTTATCGTAAAGTCTTTATGGTGAGTTAGAAAATACTGTATGAATGTGAGTGTGAATGGGGAAAAAGTGTGAATGTTTAAAAAAAAGAACCTTTCTTCCGAACCACAGATATTTAAAGAACTAGAACTTTGAAAACAATAAGAACATATTCATATATCTGATAACAATTTCCCAAAAACAAACACACGTTTATGAATCAAAATTTTCTCCAATAAACTCTCAATGAGGGAGTATAACATCGATATTTATAATAATTTTTATTTTGTTACTTTACATCATTCATTGCACTAAAATTGAAAAGATAAAACACGTTAACGATTTCATACATACAATGGAAAAATCGAGGGGCAACCTGCCCCGTCATTTTTGGACCTGCATCGTCATATTTGAAACAATTTTTATCGACAAATCGTTGATGTTTTTTAATTAATATGCCATGGAGAAATAATCCTTATACTCTAACCTTTAAACATATGTCACTTTATATCCTCGAAGTAACCAAAAAGTAGATAAAACAATTTTATTCAACTAATGAAAATTTACTCCAAGGTGCAAAAAACGAATAAATGATCCTAGCTCTTGCGAATTTACTCCGATCGCTATAGTTGTTTTGGCGGAAGGTGTGTGGCAGTGCTATTAACTTTCATTCTGATCCGTATCACAATCGTCCAATTATTCTGCGAAATATCGCGACTGGGCGACTGCCCCGTGGGCCAACCTGCCCCGTCCCCCTACTATATATTTTATATCTTTTTTTATCCAATCTGCCAACTAGTCTTCTCTCAACACCAGTAGTCTACTACGTATCTCAATGCATCGAGGTTCCTTCAATAGTGAAGGTTTCACAGAAACTCCTTATTTAACAAAAATCTGGTGTGACTGGTCGCACAGCGCACAACTTTCTCTTACCTCCAGCAATCGAAAGTTGTGTTCTGTGCTTATCACACCAGATTTTTTGTGTCGACATGTATGTAGTTTCCGACAGTACGGTATATTCGATTTTCAAGATGTAAAATTTATAAGCATGGAAAATATTATATTTTGTTACCATGGCAACCATTTCTCCTATCTTTTCTATAGAGTACAAGAGTAAAGTGGTCTTCAGAAGATTTCAAAGGCAAAATGAGAATATACATTTTAAAGAGCATCTAAAAAATAATTGATTTTTGATTTTTTGAGAAAATCGAAAAAATAACTGAAAAAGTACATTAGTAAATCACTAATATTCTTTGGTCGATTTTGTTCAAAAGCTTCGTGTCACTTCCCATGGGGGTGCCTAACTTAAATATAAAATTTCAACTTCCTAGCTCTTTTTGTTTTTGAAATATTTTGTTCATAGACAGACCATGTCGCGAAAACCACTTTTGGATTCAGGGGACCTCAAAACGTGTATATCCATTAAAATCTAGACATCGGATTTTTGACATGAATTCAATACTTTCCCTCCCTATATATCTCTTACCTCTATATATTAACATATTTAGAGGTAAAAGAAAGTAAAAACATTCCACATAACTTATAAACGTCGATTCTCTTGTCTCCCCTCTTGTCTTTTCTACAGAGCTCTCTATTCAACTCGTTATATTTAAATAATTTCTGCAAAAGATTTACTCTTTCTGCCCTTCAATAAAATAAAAAGTAATAATTAATATTGATTTATTTATAAAAATAAAAATACCTTTCACACTTTTAAATTTTCACTTCGTTGATATACCCAGAATATAATAGAAGATATTCATAAAGTGAGGTGTTAGTTTGTTGAACCCTACACGGCTTCAGCCGGAACGGGGCTAATTAATTAAACAGCTAGAAAAGAATGCACAAGAAAAGTTGTTGCTTCGCTCTTCAGACGGCTTTCCCAACATCGCGATTCAATACTTTGATTAAATTATTTTATTTTAAAATTAAAAAAAAGGAAAATTTATGCTCAAAAACTGATACGAAACGTTCATTTTATTTTTGCCATAAAATCAAATGAAAATTTTAGAAGAGAAAAAACTACTACTACTACTACTACTATTACTACTTCGTCTACCAGAGGGAAAAAATTTATTTTAATTGTTGTCTGTAATTTCAATTTGATATGAATTTTTTTGAAATTTGCAAAATTAATGTTTTACACACTTATGGTAGTAATTACAGTATGTTGATTTGATATATAACTTCATTCAAAATAAAAAGAATTTTGCTTTACAAATTTATTTATTCAAACAAGGAATATAAGCTTAATGAATTGAGATTGGTTCTCCATTTACCCCAATTACGTTTAAGCTGAATGGATATTTGCAATTAAAATCATTTTTAGATTTTCGCTTTCAATTCCGGTACTTAAAATTTCTTTACTTATTCAAAATAGTAATAATGAGGGCATTGCTTTTCGGCCAGGAGTGTGCCAAAGGGCCGTAGTCTAGCCCTGTGGGCACACGTCGTCATCGTCGCCGGTTGCCTTCAGGCTTTGGGGGAGGGTCACGCACACGCTTGGTCACCCGAGCGCGAATCTAACAACACTTGGCAGCTGCCAGTTCCGAAACTTCAGCGAACCTGGCCAAGGGCTAACTTCCAGACACGACTGAGTCACTTTCTTAGGCCTTACAATAAAATGTCTGTTCAGAAAACGGATCTTCACATTTTCTTTTTTACCAAACTTATGTCGATCAAGTTAGAATTCTGTGCAAAAATATTTTATAAAAATAATTATAAATATGAGTTTTTTCCAATTTAATTAATTTTTAGTATATTAAGGATTTTTTTTAAAATAGATTGAATATAAATATTAGGCGATGTTGTAGCAATAAAACAAAAAGTAATTTACAAATGAGTTTTATTGATATTATATTTTGAAGTTCCAGTGACTATTTTTCCTCTGAAGTTCACTTCAAAAAAAATATAGATCTATAAAGTTTGGATTCAATTTACATAATTTAAAGGTGTTATTTTTATAATATTTTTTTCTTAATATAATTTATCCCCCCTTCGAAATATCAATAAGACTCATTTGGAAATTACTTTCTTTTTTTCTTCAACCTTGTCGAGGCCTGTTACAATTGAATAATATTTTATTGTTAATTTTTATTAGACTTTTTTAAAAATCTTATAATAATCAAAGAGAAAAAATAATTTTATTGTCTTCAAATGGAATTGTAACTTAACTTTTATGGACATTTTTATTAATGGCGGTCCCAGAATTTTTTAAAGAAATTTTTGGCCTCTTCAGGTAGTGGCACATTTAAGGAGGAGAGGGTAATGAGGAAAATAATTATTTATTATATTTTAATTCCTAATTCAAATTAGCATTAAATAAGAACTTTTTTTTATTAAAATCATAATATTAATACATTTTTCTGCCCAGAGAGAAGGGAGGGGAGTTCCCCTGGGATCGCTAGTGATCTTTATCAAAAAGGTAAATATCAAAACGAGAGAAAAATAAAGTTTTTGTTTTATATAAGGGAACCCTCATGGGGGACCGTCCCCTTTATTTTCTCTTAAGATATTAATCGAAATATTCATTATTTGGGTTTCTATTATCAAGCAAGCGAAAACTAAACAAGTACAGTGGGCGCCACAAGTGCCTGATACACTCGAAAGTGGAGCTTTGAGCTTAGGCAACCAAAATGCTTAGACTTATGAAGTTTTATCTTAAAAGTAGCTTTTCCCCTTCAGTTGGATTAAAAAAAATGATTTATTTATTTTTAAAATATTGGCTTTGTTGAGCAAATCAGGCACTTTTGGCCCCCACTGTACATAAAAAAAAACATTGTCATTGAATATTCTTACATAGGAAATGAAATAAACATTCTTCATAAATCATGTATTATATTACTTTAATATTTATTGTATTTAAGATTTGTTTCTAATAATAACGGATATAATCATCAGTGTACTGTTCGCTATTGTCACATTCAACTTAAACATCCAACAAATATCTCTTGATCAATTAAAATTTTCTTTCTAAATAAAATATAATATGAACATGACCATTACTCGGCCGGTAAATCACAAAATAGAAAGTTTTCCCATTGCATTTCTTCGAAAACAGTTTGTTCAATGTTTATGTTTATTTCACTGTAGAATATTAAATATGTCTCCTCGCCTATCAATTCTTTTCTTGTCAATAGATGATTTCCTAATCATTGCTAGCTGATTTTCTTAATTAATTTCCTAGCTAAGCGCATACTCATCATGCATTGCAATTGCAAGCCGTTGAACTCGGGCGCCAGAAAGGCCAGACAGACAGGTCTTCTTGCTCTGCTCTCTGCCCTTCGCCTGCAGCTCTATTTTTTCATTGCCACTTTTTTTGTTTTGATTTGAATTTTAATCAATTGTATAAAAATAAATTGCATAATTTGCATATCTCATAATATACTTCACTGATGTGTGCAAATTTTCTGCATAAACATAGTCTACAATCCAGCTATATCAATTTATTAACCTCGAACAAAAATTCTTATTCTAGTTATTATTCTTGAAACATTTTCAAACATTCTTAAAAAAAAAACCTTCCTCGGTTGGTTACCTACCCCTGACGTTTCATGCATAAGGACACACGCCTCTGCGTTGTCTGTCTTCTTGAAAACCCTTTTCTATAGTTATTTTTTTAGTTAATACTAAAACAAGTAGAGTAACAATACTGCTACTACTACAATAATGTATTTTCAAGAATATAGACGTTTATTTCATTTTTTATCCAGTTAACATTTTCGTGACTTCAAAATACTAATTCACCAAAATTATAAACATATTTAAGATTAATTATCTTAAAAGATATTTTTTCTTCACTCCATAAATACAAAAAAAAAATATTTTTTATTTTACAAAATAATATAATGTAGTCTGTTATTTACATTTAATTATTATTTTAAAAGAATTAAGTCATATAAAGCTTAAATATACAAGAAATAACTTGTAATAAATTTAATTTTATATTCATTAAATTTATTTTTTTTTCCACAAGCAGCTGCTTTTGAGTTTTGAATCATTTTAAAAATTGAAAAAAAAAAAAAATCTCAAATCGAAGGCTGAATCTTGACCGGATATGACGTCATTCTTATGCGTATCTCTATCGCTTCGCCATTATGCAATTATCTTGTTCTGAGAGACTTTAACGGCGGTTGCGATGGATTCACTTAAATGCGACATTGTTTGCCTTTAGGAAAAAGCCTTTCGGTTATCTTTTCCTTGCTTCAATCCTTGCCAGTCAGCTATTAATGGGAAATAGGACGTTAAATATTCATGGCCTATAAAACATTCTAAGATCCCCATTCACGTTAAGTGCAAATGTTTTCACAAAATCTTTTATTAACAAATATATAAAATAAACTAAAAATAAATGATCAATTACTTAAAGAAAAAAGTTATATTTTTATATAAGGTTATACAAGATGCCTAAATATTAGGAAAAATAGAAATTTAAAGTTTTAGTTCGAGTATCTCGTTGTTGTGATCAAATATCTTCCATTATACTCGTATATTGGAAAATGAAAATGCACCTATGTAGTTCGAATAACAAATAATTTGATAGCAGGATTAATAAAAGTCCAAGCAGCTATTTATTGTATTAGAGCCCACAGCGATGTTTCCTATTGACTTTGACTGAACGCTGAATGTAATATAGCTGATAGATCGTTATTAATTTTATGAAATGTCTATCAAAGAACATAAGAGGGTTTTCTACTGACCGAACCCTAGCTTTGAAGATGGTCGCATAGTCGACCGAAACATCGCTGTGGGTTCTAATAAAGAAATAAATAGAGCTGCTTGGCCTTTTATTTATCTTGCTACATATTAATTCAGCTATTGAATTGTGCTTGGCATGACATAGATATATTTAACAAATTTGTAAGTTTATTTGTTGATGGGCTAAATACTCCATGGCTCCGAGAACCCAGAATCTCCAGCCTTTCCGGGGCATCGGTGTTCTCTAACAATGTAAGTCAGAAATATTTTTTATTATTATTATTATTATTAAATCACATCAATTCTCTAATTAGAGAAATGCAGTGCCAAAATAGGGAATTTGAATATTTGATGGTGTTGGCCGAGGGTCCAGTGACCTGGTGCAAATGGGAGTGGAGTACACTGATGCACCGGAAAGACTGGAGATCCTGGGTTCGATTTCCGAGGGCCATGGGGCATTTGGCTTACCAACAAATAAAAATACAAATCTCTTAAATAAATTAAGAGTTGAGCTACTCCTCTTTCCCATTAGCCTTGAGTGTTCTTATGAGAAAAAGTATCTCTGAGCAGTGGCGTATTCAGGGGGGCCCAGGGGGCCGGCCCCCCCCAAAGCCTTCCCCAAAACAAAAAAAATACCTATTGTTTTTCCTAATGATTTTTTTTTTTAAATAATTATTTTATTAACTCTCATAAATTCTAAAATCTAACAAAAAACCTATAAATAATTGAAAAAATCTCTAATATTTACGAATTTTGTATTAAAATTATTTTTTATTTCAAGAAAAAAAAATTTTTTTATTTGTTTTTTATTTATAATTATTATATTATCTAAAAAAAATTTCTCCACTTTAAGTTTCTTGGAGAAGGGGGGTGTCATAAAACTTTTGGCCCCCCCCCCCAAGCAGAAATCCTGGCTACGCTACTGTCTCTGAGCCAAACCAATTTTTATTGAAAAAAATTTTCTTAAATGGTTTATACTTTTACTAACAATTTACTATTACACTTTAATTCCATTTTTAAACAATATTTTTTTATTATTAAATTAATTTAAATTTTATTCTTGTTGCAGGCTTCATCCCTGGTGCGCAAAAAGAAATCTTTCATCGATTAGTGATACCCGGAGACGGTGAGAAAGCTTTATAGCAATATTTATATTTAAGTAATGCATTAATTTCTATTATTTTAAGATAAGAAAAAATATTTTTGACTGCAATATCCCTGGGTAAAAGTTTATTAGTGCTCAAATATTATATAGAGATTCTTCTCTCAAATATTTAGACTATTCTGATGAATAAAAAGAAGTATTCTTGAAGGTTAATGCCACTTCCACTTGCACGGATCTTAATCCCTGGAAATAGGATGGTCAATAAAAAAAAAACCATACACATAAGATCTCCTGTAAGAGTGCAATCGGCATTGATCACACACATAAATCGAATCCGGTATCCGGTCACTTTTGCTAACATCACGTGCAATGGCGTCGCTCCGGCGAGACGTGTGCTGCTCATTTACCGGAATGCAATGCACGCGTGCCCCACCGAGCACACACCTTTAAGTAAATATCCATCCATGCGGATACTCTACTGGACGATGGAATTAGAAAAAAAAAAACGTCGTTTGAGAACTTCCAATTAGACCGGAAAGAGGCATTACCGGTCAAAGGGGCGGATAATCATTAAAATCGATACATTTTTAATGGGATAATTGCAAGGCATTTTTATACCCTGAAGGATGATGTTCTAAATGCTTAAATGACGGTCTCATTTCAACATGGATATTTATTCATCAATGTTTCTCATCTTAATAGCTTAGATACTCCGGTGGCCTATCTCACAGGCGGAATTTTACTGAGAGGAACGAACAGGATGAATAAAATGGCGGAATATATTCCAGATTATTCATTTTTATTTTCGTTTGTATCCATTCACTTAATATAAGTGTCTCCATAAAAAAAAAAAAACAAGGTGGAGAAAAGCTTTTTTTTTTTAAACATTTATTTTTTTCCCACCCAAAAATAATAAGTTGATTTTTTATATAAACTACTGTATTTTTTTTTATTTTAAATTCAATTCAATAATTTTTTCTATTTTCGAAATTTTCAAGTTAAAAAAAAAATAAAATTCTCCTTAAGGGGGTTCAGGAGCGACGTCTAAACGTACTTAAAAAAAAAAAAAACCTAGATTATTATAAGGAATTTTTCAATACGGTTGTTTTTTTTAAATGAATTAAATTCATAAGAGATTATTGGGACATCGAGCTATAATTTTTTTAATGACTTATAAAAAAATTAGGGAAATTAATTTTTTTGTTATCAAGCAAATACAAAAAACAATATGTCCCAATAATCTTTAATTTTTTTTTAATTTTAAAAATGAATTTATTGTTATTATTAATCACATATTAATTAAAAAATTTTTAAAATAAGCTTAGATGATTTATTTAAAAATCAAATGTCAAATTAGTTCAGCATTCTTGCAATAGATGGCAGGCTAGTCCTACAGCCGATCCCCTAAAAGCGTATATCTGGCCTAAATTTATATATTTTTATGCTTTTATAAAAGATATAATAACATTTATAAAGTATTTATTGTTAAAAGATCAATGAAAATCAACCAAATGTATTAAATATTATTAGCTAGCATTCTGACATCTCTTGGCAAATTTTTGAATTACTTGATTTTTTGGGCATACTTTTTATGACACACAACGCCCTTCTTATCGGGAAAAACATGCGTAACACCTTCGCTCCTATTCCGCCTTAAGTGTTATAGTTAAAGTAGGTTTATTTGAAAAATAAAACGCTATTTTATTTCAATGTGTTCGTCCACGTTTCGGCTCCTAATCGAGAGAATTGCTTTAACAACATCTTGTATTGAACCAAAGCATACCTGCTTTATAGAATTATACATTGTAATCTAAATGCTAAAAATATTTTGTCGACGTTTCGGGGAATAAACACACAGCATTGATTCCCTTTTCAGGACCTATATTACAACAAATACATTACAAAATACTTTATACAACATTCAACAACTACACTGTTTTCGTCCGTTTTTTTGTTGTATTTAATACGGGTACTTTTTTTTATAAAACCTAGATAGATTTTGAATATTAATCAAATTTGCATATTTTAGAGGAGATTTAGACTAATCGTCTTCATTAAAAATAAACTAAGTTTTAAATACATGTTCGTATATCTTTTTTGAAATCAACATGTTGCTAGCAATTGATCACCAATTAATCTTTCATTTATGTAGTAATTTCCACACACAAAGTTTAACGATGATTAAAGTTTTATCCCCTATCCTAAATTTAAATATCCTGTATTTGAGGTTGACATTCAGATAAATTCGCTCATGATATGATATATGCCTATATATCGTATCTACCAGCATTTGGGTATTAATTAATAATTACCCAAGAGCTGGGAGGGGGAGGGGGACCAAGGCAGGTGTTGCTGACGTGTGCCTTTAGGATGGGGACGGGGGTTTCTTCCGGCCACTCCACATGGCGGGAAAATATCTGTTTATAAACAAACTTGACCAGTCAATTAGAAAAGAGGAAAATTACAGCTTGATTTTTTTAATTGGATTTATTTATGTACAAATAATATAGTCATTGATAATAAAAATTATGAGTTTTTTTTTAGATGTATCTCGTAATAAAGTCATTGAGTGAATATGTTATTTCTAGATTAAGCCATATACATAGGCCTATATGAAAATTAATAAATGTAACCTATTTTTTTATGATGAATATAAATCATATAAATAATAATAAAAAATATAGTATGGTTAGTTGGTTAGCCATAAGGGGTTTGCGAAACGAATCCAAGATTTGTCACTGTTATTGTTAATATTTCATTTGGAGAGCACATAGCATACACATATGCTTTGGCACCCTTTCCCGCCAAAACGCCAACCCTTTTCCCTTTCTTTTTTCTGACCCCCTGACCCTAGTTTCGCCCTTCTGGTCAATAATCAGAGCTCTTCTTAAGAACTTAACCGACAATGGGCAGCTGGCCAGAGCCTATTCTCTTCTTTTGCTGGCGATTCAATTTGATTTGCATGCAGATAATGCCAAATGAGAATCGCTCGTGGGGGAGGTCGTAAATTTCGAATAAAATATGGAAATTGACTCCTTTTTTTTCTATATATATCTCTTTCTTTGATAAGCTTACACAAAAAAATTACTGGGCTATTTATTATTAAAAGATTTAATTCAACCATTGTCTAATATAACGTTTTAAAATTTTCGTTGTTGCTAGAGGGGATAGAATTTTTTTATTCAAAATATAAACGGTAAAGAAACTTATACTTACAACCCTCATAAATAATAAATACATTATTCTACAAAAGAATTGTACCAAGCTTATTGGATTGTTTTTTATTTAAATTCGCACTTTGAAGTTGAAAAAGACACAAATTTCAATTAAAGTAAATAAAAATATTTTATTTACCTGGTTTTTATTTCAGTAAGATGAATGATATTATTTTTTACTCCTAAAAGTAATGATCAAACAAATTAGTTCCGCGATGGTAATAAAAAAAACTTTCTTTAAGATTATCATCTCTGTTATTTTTATACAAAACTAATTAATTCATCCTATTCGACTTTCTAGCTTTGTACTGTTTTGTTTATATAAATACCTCTGAGAGATAAAGTGGTATAATTAATAAAATCATTGAAAATATCCTTTTGGATCTACTGGAATATTATAAAATAGAAGTCAAGTGGGAGAGTGTTAATAAAATATTTTTCTTAAATCCATTTTATTGATATAGTCGAATGAAAAATATGTTTTTATTGTAGTTAGTAAAGTAATCCAGAAGGTTTTTGTAAAATGAGGATAAAGAGGGAAGAATTTCTATAGCCTATAGTTCTGAATGAAATTTTTATAAATTCACTAATATTTAACAAATAAAAGTATTCGGTGAATGGTAAAAATAATTTTTTCATCCCAGGCACTACAATCGACTTAATAAAATTATAGAACATTTTATTTTTTAGAAGATGAAAATAAAAAAAAGACTTCTTTTCTGCCCAAATTATTTTAATTTTCCTTGTCGACGTTTCCGGGACTAAACGTCACCTATCTACAGGACCAAGGTGTTAAAAAATTCTTAGCACTGCCTCCTTCAGCTGTTAGATAAGTAAAAATATTAGTATATTCCAAAAATATACTAATATTTTTACTTTAAGAAGCCTTTTTTTTTAATTTCATCCCTTCTTCTGGCCTTTCTCCACATTGTCTTTGATCTTTTTTTTTTGTTTATTTATTTTTATAATATTTCAAGTCATTTGTAAGTGAAACATGGCAAATTGGACCGGGATTCAAGAGATAATACTAGAGTGCAGAATACACAGAAAAGTCTTTATTGGTTATGACTACCTACTCTGAATAATAAGAATTTATTTTGGAAATTGTGGAGGTTTCAAAACAAGACTAATATGTCAATAATAAATGAAAGCGAAATTATGACCGGACGTGCAATGATCCTCCGCGAAACTGGAATGTCCCAGGCTTGAGTCCTGGAAGCACCGACATGTCCTCTCATTCATTTATCCGAAAAAAATAAATACTTAATTCACTTGATTACCGGTAACAGAAAAATTCCATTATCGATGACTTCCGGCGGGCGTTCAACAAAGCAGCCTTATTCTGAGACATCCATCTAGAGATTTAGTGCTACTTGGTCTTACTTGATTACTGGTTCTTTGTTCTTCCTTCCAAATTATTTTTACCTAAATTAACAAATTTAAATATATGCATATAAGCAAAGTTGTAGGTTGGAGTAACTTTTAAAAATGAAAAAACTAAGACTTTTTATTATGAAAAGTTGTAATGATAAACTGCTGCAAATTGAAGTTCGATAACATTGTAAAAATAAATTAATCTTTATCACAGAGAGGTATGACTCTCCCTCTTCTCTATAGACAGGCTTCTATTTATTTGCCTATCGAGTGGCCCCCATTTATTTACCCAACGAACTCTCATGAACAGACACACACACTTCAAACGAAAATCCATCTTGCAGTCCCCTCCAAACTTTAATATCTTATCTTAATCCACTAACTCTTCCAAATTTGGTATTCCTACCTCCAGATAAATTTATTTTTTGAAAAGGAAAATAATCTAATTATTTTAAAGAAGTTTTTGAAGGCTTTCTTAAAAAAAAGAAAGCTTCTTAAATCTAATGGATTAAAATAAATTTAATCTAATCCAATGCCCTTGCTTTGCGTTAATTTGACTCTCTGAGGGAACTAACTGTACTGAAGCGCAGTCAGTGAATAGCTAATTGCGCATTATAAATAAAACTCAGGATAATTGTCTTTGAAACCGGTCTCACTTGTGCACCATCGCTGCTATATATATATATATATATATACACCTCCCCTTTATATATATATAAAACGCGATAAGTACTCCATGGCAATACGAAACGAGTACTTTAGCCTTATTCTTATAGAGTATGCTCTGCTTGCATACTTAAACAACCCCACGAGCCTCTCTTTTCTTTCTGATGGATGATGATCGGTGGACTTTCTTCTTCACTTGGAGATGACAACGTCCTCTTCGATAGCACACGTTGTAGAATATTAAATTACACTTAGGGAAAATAAAACAATCAATTAATTAATTCCTAAGAAGGAAGTCCAAACTTGTTTTATCTACTAAGAAAAATTTATTTATTTTTTTGTTTACTATACTATCTAGGATATATAATTGAATCTAAACAATAAAAAAAATAATTAATAAATTCTTCAAAAAAAAAAAAAATTTATCTAAGTGCGGATTTTTTTGCAGCAGGCTAGGCTAAATAAATTTCTACAAATTAAATTAGGCTATGTATTATTTATGATACATGCTGTCGCACATTTATATACTACAGGACAGTAGCCAGATTTTTTTGGAGGGGAGGGAATTGGACGATGCGGGCGATATAATAAATATTATCATTATTATATCAATCAGACATTTTGTACTTGTTTTATTTAAATAAATAAAGTAGCCTATATAATAAATTATTTTTGAACCGATTTAAAGAGTGTCCTACTTTCTATAGTTCCGCATAAAATAACATTCTCTTAAGAAGTTTTTGGCACTAAACCCAAATGGTCCTATTATTTATAACCCTTCCATTTAGTTTGATAAATTAATCTTTATTTATTTCTTCTTCTAGTTTCATTCACTCGCACTGCGAGGCTCACACTCACTCAGTTTAGTTTGTTCTTGACCTTCCACAATTTCTCCCTCTTTAGTTCCGGTGGATCCAAATTTTCACGTAGTCACAACCTGCAGGTTTTTTAGATCGCATCTGGGGTGTGGGCGAGTCTTGTTTGTTTTTATAATAAATCTTCTTGACCTGAATTAGAATAGCTCTAGACTAAATAATTTTTTTTTCCCAAGATTTATTTTTAAAATAGCCAAATTATTTCCCATTTTGTTTCCTATTTCTGTTTAAATTCTTAATAGAAAATTAACCCATTAATCTGTTCTGGATGGTGACCTATAGTAATCAAACTAAGGCTGGCATTTCTTTGCTTCTTCCATTAAGAACGTGTGACGGGTCGGACAATTTGTTCTCTCTTTAAAATTAAATTTGCCAATCACGCAAAAGAGATAAGGCTAAGAAGGAGAAAATTGGTAATAAACCAAGATAGAAAAGGCTTTATGTTTCATTAGAATGAAAGAAATAAATCATGTAGCTAATAAAAGTTAAATTTTTTAAAATATTTATTTTAAAAAATCAGTCCATCTTATACACTAGATGAACTCCCAATTATTGGGGAAGACTTCATTGAACAAGCAAGAATAGAATAGAATAAATGGACGATGTTATGCATAAAGGAACCAAGCGACATTAACGTAAATCTGAGGGCATTTCATTTGCAAACAAACCCAATGACAATAACTTTTTTTCCTGTTTTATCAAAAAAAAGTGCATTAAATAAAGAGGTAGATCTTCTTTTTCCCTACAAGATGGTGGTCTTAATTCAATTTCGATAATAGTGGCGCTTGGTTCCTTTTTGCATAACATCGTCCAAATAGCAAAAAGGCACCACCTTAGGGAGATAATTATATGAATTTTGAAATTATCACCTGTTTTAGTTTTAGCGTTTTGTTTAATCTTTATAAATGAATTACTCTTTAGTATAACTGTTGACACATTGCGACCTCCCTTCAGGATGGATGGCCTCGCAACTGTAAAGCGAGCAGCCATCCAATTTCCGAATCCCATCTATAAAGATATCCCTCGATATGCATTCGGGTCCCCCGCTCTTAAGCTTGATTTATTTGACTGAGCTCCGAACTAATTTATTGGCTCGTTGATGAACTCATTTACAAGTGTGCAATGTATTGTCTCTAAGAATGGGGCTTGCAGCTGCACATTGCCTATTGCCACCTGCCCCCTCCAAAAGAGCCCTGGTCTAATTAGGGACGCCGAGACTAGGTCCCACATTTTGAATTTCAATTTTCAAAGCCTCTCTTCCATCTCTAGCTCTATCTTTTCGTTATTTCTTTCTCTTTCGTTCAACCAATGACAAGATGGACATGTCACGATAACTTTTATGCTGGTGCTAAATTTGATTATACGCTCGAAATTGAATATTCCCGTCAAATGCGGGGCACCTTTAATTCGAACCACGACGAGCAGATGAGCTTCGTGATTATTTCGTTTAAATGGATTTTAAAACTATAATTAAAAACGGATTTAATTATGGCTGCAAAAAAATAAAAAAATAAAAACAAGCTATATAAATTTATAAACACCCTTTCTCACCTTTATATAAGAAAAATGTTTATATGGCTTTTGAAAAATTTCATTTTATTTTTTTTACCTTAAAAAAACAAACAAATTCTATTTTTTTTTTTTTTTATATATAAAACATTCACACTTTTTTCTCATTCACACACTCATTCATACAGTCTTTTCGGCAACTCAGGCCATTTAAGACTTTAAACGATATCCGTTAATGATTATTATACATATTGGGGCATTTTTATTTAAGTCATTTGGTGTCCAAATGCCTTAAATAAAATTATCGGACTGCCTGGGGTCCGAACCCGCAACGTTCGGTATAGAAGGTAGACACGCTACCAACTACTCCAAGCCCCGGGGGCAAACAAATTCTATAAGTATTTTTCTTCAAAACATTAAATTTAACGTTAAGTTGCTTTTACAAAGCTTTTATTAACTTGCTTTTCTGTTTTTCCGAAAAAGTTAGCGATTGAAATTACGACCAGTTCTACTTAACCTAGAGCAGTGGTTCCCAACCTGGGGGCGATCGCCCAAGGGGGCGATTTGGGTTTTCAGGGGGCGATAAATAAGCGGGGGGCGATTGGGGGGCGATGAGTATTCAAAGGGAGAAAAATTATTAGTTTACTAAAATTTAAAAAATAAAAATCAAAGAGAAAAATCTCCTATTTACAGGATGCTCAGGATAGAAGAGGGCAAAATATTATCATAAAAATAAAATAATCTGAAGATAATTCCAATCTAGAATTGAAACGTCACTTTTAGCTCAAATCTTAAATTTCAATTTAAAAAAATCATTTTCTTGAATTTTTTTCTCATGGGGTCCGGGCCCTTTAAGCTCAAATCAAATTTGATCTTTTTCACGACTCAGGATAGCTAAAAATGTAGATTTCAGTGGCTAATTTTCAAAAAATTTTCCATACCCCCAGATTCCCCCGGAAATCCTCTGTCCAGATCTGGCCTCGATAAATTAAAACTTTGTAACTCTTTGTTTAGGAAATTTTGAAAAAATTTTATATAACTTTATTTAAATAAATATTGTAAGCTATGTATAACTATTTCAAAAGTTGTGTCAAAAACTGTGTAAAAAAGTGTTGGCATGAAGGCCACAATAGCCTTTTACATACTAAAAAAAAACTTTAAGTTTTTTTTTTTTTTTTGGGGGGGGCTATTACTAAGTAGCCCCAGGGCCTGTCAAGTCTGTCTGCGGCCCTGTATATAGACCTACGGTAATAAAATTGTTTAAAATAATAGAAGTGCTTTATTATTTACACTTTACTTCAAATTAAAATTAGGCATACAATGAAAATGTAAAGGGGGGCGATAGGTGTTAGTCAACCTCCAGAAAGGGGCGATGGGTCAAAAAGGTTGGGAACCACTGACCTAGAGCTTTGAAATTTTATACACATATGTAACTCCCGTGACAATATTTGATGTGTCTCATCTTTGTAAGTCAATTAATTTCCAAATGGCGGCCGATCAAAAAAAGTGGGGGGGGGAAGTTTTATAATCAAAATTTCTCCTATTTATAATTAATTTAGAGTTTTGAGCATTGGCATTAAATAGACTTTACTCTACAAAATGTGCTATTCAAAATAATTAAAAATTAATTAAATTGAGATTGGCGGCCAATTAATCACATTTCCATTGTTCGGTCCGACAAAGTTAGCGATTGAAATTACGACCACTTCAAGTTAATCTAGAGCTTTGGAATTTTATACACATATGTAACTCCCGTGACAATGCAATATTTGATGTGTCTCATCTTTGTAGGTCAATTAATTTCGGCCTATCAAAAAAAGAGGGGATGGAATTTATAATCAAAAATTTCTCTTCTTTTAAAATACAAATTGTTTTATTGTATCGTGTATATGTATATAACCCATACGTATTAATATTTTATTACAAAAACTAAAAAGAGTTAAGTAAAATAATATAAAAAAAAAAAAATTTAAAAACAACGCTTTTATAAATGTACTAAAAAGAGAAAAATAATTATGTATAATTTCTTTAAAATTATATTAAAAATTAATATATGTTACTAAAACTAAAAGCGTTGGGCGCGCAAATTAACATTCTCTTGCAATTTCCATTGCAGAGGATATACTAACCTTAATTCACCGATACATGAATCAAAAAAATAAAAAATAAATTAATCTAACTAGTACATTTGAGTCACTTTGCCTAACTACCCGCCACGTCTATGGTACGAAAATGTATTCATAAAACATATATAATAGGCCTATTTATACAATTAAAATTTGCAAATCCGGCGCCCAACGCTTTTAGTTTTAGTAACATATATTAATTTTTAATATAATTTTAAAGAAATTATACATAATTAATTTTTTATTGTATAAAAAAAATTGACATCTTAAATTCTAATATATTGGCGGAAACTAAATATATGTCAACACAAAAAATCTGGTGCGACAGTCACACCAGATTTTTACCTTCTCTTACGTATGTTAATATACAGTATATAGAGAAAAAGTATTGGATTCATGTCAAAAAATTCGATGTCGGGATTTTGATGAATAACTCATTTTGGCCCCTGAGCTCAAAAAGGTTTTGTGACATGGTCTGTCTGTGAACAAAATATCTCAAGAACGAAAAGAGCTACGAGGTTGTAATTTTATATTTAAGTTAGGTACCCCACTAGCACAAGGAGCGAAGTTTTTGATCAAAATCGGCTAAAAAGTTCTAGTACTTTACTGATGTAGTTTTTCAGTATTTTTCTCAAAATGTACCAGTATATTCCCATTTTGCCATTGAAATCTTTTGAAGCATACTTTATTCTTTACTCTTGTACTTCATAGGAAAGATAGGAGAAATGGTTTCCATGATAAATATTTTCCCATGTTTATAAATATGACATCTTGAATTTTAGGAAACTAAATATATCTATACACAAAAAATCTGGTGTGACAAGCACAGAATACTATTTTCGATTACCGAAGGTAAGAGAAAGTAGTGTTCTGAGCGACCTGTCACACCAGATTTTTAATTATATATGTCTATTAGTTTATTAGTTAATAATATGACAATAAAAATATTAAAATTAATATGAAATATAAATTGAATATAAAAAATCCTCACTTTTTAAGTATTAAAATTTCTTATAGCATAAATTCTTTTTTTTTTCCACTCTATAAATCTGCTCTAAGGAAATATTTTAATTAAATTTTATAAATTACAAGTCTTTTATTTGAAATGGTTTAATTTAAATAACAATCAGTCAAGCATAAAATCGTTATTATTAATGATTTAATTAATAGAATCAAATCATTAAATATCATGGATAGTCATACTGCTAGTAATTACCAGGAGCTCGTAACTTTTTGTTTTCTTTTTTTTTAAATAATTTTATGTCTATATTAATCAATATTTTATGGAGAAAAAAGTATATAATTAATTGCATGGATAGAGTGCAGGCATTGGAATAGCCTAACTTGCAGCAAGCAAAAACGTGCGTATTTACAAAATGAGATTATTTTGCTCACACATCTGTTGACTCTTCTAAAACAAAAACAGACAGAAGCTCAAATTGATTCTTCAAAATCAAGACCTGGGATAACACGTTAATAGTCAAATGGATTGGCATATCTCTAAATATATCTCTACAACTTTGAACCCTTTGCGTTTTCCCTCCAATTTCTAGTTCCCTTAATTTTAGGCAGCTGCTATTCGCTGCTTGTTTTAGATCAAAAAGCGATACAATTGACAGACTGTCAACTTAATCACCAGATTCCCTTCTGATTCCAGATCGCTATTTCCAATTGATCAGAGCCCTAACATAAATTCTCTGTCGAATCCTATTTAAGTGCGAAATGTCAAGGAAGCAATTCCAAATATAAAATGTTCAAATATTTTGATTGGAATGATATAAGAGGGCTGACTGGCTGACACCTGCTGTCTTTCTGACCAGAAGGCCTGCCAGATTTCAATAGTTAATGTCTGATAGTAAACTCTGAAATATTCTAAATTAGAAATACCATATAAGAGTGGATTTAGATAACAATTTCCCGTCCCAGGAATTTATTTATTTTTTATTTAAAACGTTAATACTAAACAAAATTTAAAAATTATTTTAAAATTAAAAATATTTTAAATAATACTTATTATTTCACATCTTGTCGCTCTTTATGTAATGTGATACTCCCTTTTAGTGAATTGAATATAAAATTTCTTGGCCTTCTGGAAAACTCTTGTCCATTTCATGGGTCATATGATTCCTTGAAAGAAACAACTTGTTCATATGAAATGCAAGTTTTTTTCTCTGACCTGTGTTGCTTTTTTTCTTCTATTTCTTCCTATTCGCAGGTATGTTTTATTTGTCCAGGGCCCAGATGGCCTGAACACGCGTGTCTCGCTTCATAGTTGACTGCACACGCGTGCTCTTGTTTGACCGACATATGCCTCCACAAAACGATAAGAAATTATTAGTTTCTTGACAAGTTTAAAAGTTTAGAATTAAATCACTCAGCTTTGAGAGAAAATAGGCGGTTTAGTTTTAGCAAGAAGTGTAAAAAAATTGGATTAGCAAAGTAATTCTCGAAATATTTTAATTGGTTCTCTTTTCGCTTTTTTTTATCCTATATATGAAATATCTAGAGAGAAAGTATTGCGATCATGTCAAAAATTCGTTGTTGAGATTTTGATGGATATACGTTTTGAGGTCCCTGAGTTAAAAAAAGTGGGTTCCGCAAATTGGTCTGTGTGTCTGTGTGTGACGATTTTAAGCATGAAGGAATTGAGCTTTGTACAAAATCGGCCAAAAAGTACTAGTGCTTTAGTCATGTATTTTTTGAGTTTTTTTCAATTTTCTCAAAATTCACTTCAACGATTTTGATTAAAATTCCAAAATCAATTATGTTTTACATTCTCTTTAAAATGTATATTCTCATTTTGCCTTTGAAACCTTATGAAACACACTTTACTCTTGTACTTCTTAGAAAAAGTTAAGATTTTTCCAGTTTTTTTTCGATTTTCACAAAATTGGCTCTGACGATTTTGATTAAAATTCATAAATCAACTATTTTTTAGCTCTTTAAAAAGTATATCAGTAAAAATTCTTTAGTGAAAATTGTTTAGGTACACTTTATTTAGTATTATAATTTGTGTCTCAACTAAATAGAAAGATGAATGTTGAATGAAGTTAATATCATGTTCTTCATGCACATCGTTGCCTTCTTACCGTAGCGTCTTGTGATGTCGATGTAACTAAGACGAGTTGATTGCATCTTCGGTGAATTGAGTAATGGTTAATTCCAGGAGGAGTGACTGAATATATATTGAGTAGTGAGGATATCCAGGCAGCCAAAAAACAATAAAGAAAATTATATTTGTCTTTATTTCATATATTTGTCTACGTTTCGGCCGATATTCCGGCCTTCATCAGGACAAATGTTGTTTGCCTCGAGCTTATAGAGGCTCTTGGCAACTCCTGACAATGTGTTTGAGTGAACATTCGTCGGATGGCATGACTTCTGGTTCAATAGTAAGTAAATAAATATAATAATAAATTTATTACATATTTTAATTATTTTTAGAAACTATTAGGCCTATAAGTAATCAACATATCTCTTATCCTCGCTAAAATTGAAAAATCTTATTTCTTAATGCCCCAACTACGCTTCCTCTGTTTCACCGCTTCTTCTAATTAAGAAAAAAAAAAATTCCACCCTTATTTTTAAAATCACCTTAATAGATCAATTCCATTTAACAATTTATTCTCATTCGGCAACAATAAGATTGAAGTCGTAGAATGATCACTGATCTAGTGACAAGGGTTAAATAAATAAACGACAGCCCAGAATATACTTAAAAAATAGTTTAATTAAAATATTATATGCAGATGTTGGTTAATAATTTAGTGATAAGATCAGAAGAACGTGAATTTAATTAAATGTATTATTAAATAATTTTTTACTACTAAAAGATGGCGCTGCTTCCACTTCCTCCGGCGATATCACCGCTAGGGTTAATATTTATCAATTATTGATTTAATAAAGAATTTATCTCATATTTACTATTTAGTTTTTATCTCAGTAAGTCATTTATTAGTTCGAAGGGGACAAATACATTGGGTTAGTGGGTGTAGTGGCATAGGCATCCACTCAATTAAAAAGGGAGAGAAAGCATTGATGCGAATCGCCCTAAAAGTCAAACCATATAAATATTCAGGTGGTTATTTAAAATAACAAATTGAGAAAGGAAGTTGTTTTGAAGGGAGGGAGTCTATTCAAATTTTAATGAACAATTTATGTTGAAATATATTGACATAATGAATAAGAAGAAAATAACAAACTCTTTAGATGGAAATTTCTAATTATATATTACTTTCACTTATATATGTTAATATATGTATGAGAGAAAGTATTAGATCCAAGTCAAAAATTCGATGACAAGATTTTGATGAAAATACAAGTTTTGAGGTCCTCTTAGCCCAAAAAAGAGGGTCCTACTAAATATACAGTATGTTGACACAAATAACATTGTCTGTATGTGATCAAAATAAAGTATGAAGATAATTATTTACAAAATTAAAATTTATATTTAAGCTAAGTACCTCTCTGAGGCGCGAAAATTAACTTTTAAATAAAATCTATGTAACGAGTTTGATTAAAATTCATAAATCAATTATTTTTTAGATGATCTTTAAATGTTGATATCCAAATATATTTACATCTCAACTGATCTTTAAAATGTATATTCTCAATATGTCCTCAAAATTGTTTGAAGCACACTTTACTCTTGTTTCATAGGAAAGATAGGAGAAATGGTTGCCAGAGTAACAAAATATAAATATATTTTTCTGTTTATAAATTTTACCATCGGAAACTAAATATACAGTATGTTGAGACAATAAATCTGGTGTGACAAGCACAGAACACAGTTTTCAATTGCAGAAGATAAAGAAAGTTGTGTACTGTACGACCAGTCACACCAGATTTTTTCTTACATTTATTTCTAAAAATAGACATTTATTTTGGTTATATTTTACCAAATAAAAATATTAATATATAGGCCTATATATCTATTAATATCTTTTTACAAGAAACAATTGAGACGGATTCCTGGAACCCGGAACGCGTTTTGGGAACCCATGCCCTTTTTCTCGTTTTTATTCCAACCTGTCTGCTAGAAATACGAAGTAAAGTCCACCAAGCTTAGAAAAGTATTTTAAGATTATTAATAATTGCAGGTTTCTGTGTCTTTTGGACAACAATTTTATTTTTCACTAATTATTAAATAGCTGGGTATTTTTTTTTTATAAATAAACTGTCCCAAACTTTGTGGGCCTAATTAAATAAATTCTTAACGTTCCCATTGTGCTTGAGACGTTGATGTGAGAACCCAGATTACGTATCTTTTTTATTTATTTTTTTATATCGTTGTCTAAGGAGTGGACTCGACTTTGCCAAAAACACGTCCGACAGACTAATTATGTCTAGGGCCTCCACCCCCGCATTAAGTGAAAGGGTGGGGGGATCTCCCACGTAGCCTTAGGAATACTTCGCCGTATATACTTGTAGTTGATTCACTTATATAATAGTTTGTCAAGGATGAATCCTCTCCATTCTATTCAAATTGCAATCAATCTTTCTAATTCTCTATGTATGCTTAATTAATGATTTAAATATTTTTTACTTAACCTCTTTCCAACAACCAGTAGAAAAATTTTTTTAAAATATTAAACAAAAATAAATAAAATATTTTAATTTTGAGGCGTATTTCGAATAAAATTATTATTTCAGTAGTAAAAATAATTGATAAATGATTTATGCTCTATTAGAGAAATGGACACATGATGAAATTTGCATATTTCATACATTCATCTTTGTAATAAATTCTTTGTTTTGAATAATTTTTAAATTACGAATATGTTTGAAAAAAAAATTTTATAGGACAACCCTATATGGCAAACAAGCTCATCAAATGAATTATATAACAAATCTATGATTCCAAATATAAATAAATAATTAGAAAGAATTATTAATCACGATTTGAGGTAAATTTTTCTTCTAAATGTCAGATTGAGAAAAAAAAAAGGTGCGAACATATCCGATCAGGGTTATTTGTTTATCTATACATGGATAAAACATCTGATCTTTTCTTCCTAATTGCATTTTAATATTTGATATTTGCAACGTCCCTGGCATTAGTATTTAACATATGTCAAAAGGAACAAATCATTTACAAATTGGATGATTTCAATGAGCGAATGAGAAACGTGTAGGTGGAGAGAAAAAAAAGAATATTATATATATAGAATAGCGAAGGAGAGAAATAAACAGCGATAAGATCGCGAAAATGTCGGAGCTTCCGGTTCTTCGTCACGGTTTGAAGAACTCAAACCACTCTTGCCAACCTGCTATCAAGAAAATGCGCTAGAATTCAAGTTTCCTTGCATTTATTTTATATTATATAAATGATTCTCAACATATCACCAAGGATAGATATAAATACAGCGATATAACCGTAATTGTCGATTTTTCTATTAAGTAATATTTATTATGAAAATATTTTATATATGAGAATGCCAAGGATATTCATAAAAGCTAATCAGTGGGAAATAATTTTTCAAACAATGTAAATTAGATGAGTAGTTCTTTTTCCTTATTCATTTATTATAGTGGAAGGTTTTGCCAAATAAGTCGTAAGTTTAGCCGCTGTTTTTAGACAATTTCATATCAATTTATGTCGTAATGTCAGAACAAAAATATAATTCGATAGAAGAACAGAATCAATCATGGTGTACAAGATTATTTTAGAGGATGGGGAGGGGGACGATGGATCTTTTTTTTTTTATTTATTAGGCAAAAGGCAGAGCCATCATGCCTTCATACAATTTTTGTAAGAGTACAAATTAATATGACTATAAACAAATAAGAATACAATATAAACGTTACAAAGAAATAAGACTACAAACAACTAAGGATACAAAATATAGGATACAAATAAATGAGGCTACAAACAAATTAGGATAAAATATAAAGGGTACAAATAAATAGGATTACGAACAAATAAGGATACAATATAAATGCCACAAATAAATAGGATTACAAATAAATAAGGATACAAATAAATAAAAATAAAATCAATAAGGATACATATAAAGAATAGACGATGGATCTAAACGAGTGAGCGTTTATTTTTGTTTTTGTAAAAAAGTGATTATTATATTAGAATAATGGAAAAAAAATTCATTTGTTTAATATGTAAGGACAGTTTTTTTTTTGGCATCTTAGGCCATATAGGCTTTGACGAAAAACAAATTATTTTTAAATACAATAAATGGAGTCCAGGTGCATTTCCATTTGATATCCAAATAATTTAAATAAATATTCATCTTGTAAAATTATAAAATGGATGAAATTTCACAAGATTTTGTCTTTGTGTCTTGGCCTCTGCGGGATCCTCACTTTTCAATAAATATTGAAATCACTTATTCAAAAGCTTTAATTCAGATATATTTTCATTTTTTTTTGTTTGATTTTTTTACTTTCTCTTGACAATATATGTAGCTTTTTATATATGGAGAAAGTATTGTATTCGTTAAAAAATTTGATTTTGATGTTTTAGACCTCACAGAATCTAAAAGATTTTGGAATTATGCCTCTGTATGTATATGTGTGTATTATGCATAACGTTTTGATAAATTACCCCTTCTGGTTGATGTGTATATGAAGTCTCAAAGTGTTTATGAATTTTACCTTCGGGTATATCGCTCATTTGCTGCAAGAGTGCCATAACTCAAAATTTCTATTTTTTCAGGAGATCAAAAAAACAAAATTAAATTTTAACACATTTATGTAGAAATTCAAATTAAAAATGGTAGCTATACATATTAATTCTTTATTATCAAGAATATCACTGGTACACCTCCCAGAAAGCTTCTTTTTAACTGAAATATTAGTGTTTTGAAGCAAACAAAGAAGTTAAAAAAAAAATTTACGATTCAAAAAAATTAGATATTATGCTGAGAGTTTGAAAAGCTCAGATATGTCACTCTGCCAGATAATAGAGCTTTTTTTACTTGTCCTTACTGTACCACTAACTCAATAAGGGCGATTTTTGAATTATGACGTTATTGCAACAAATGAGCGATATAAAAAGTTCATATTCTAAAAAATGAACTTTTATAAACCAATTTATTAAAAGTTTCATAAACTCGTTTATGAAAAATTTCACACCTTTCATACCTCGTTAAAAAAAAAATCGTCCCTCGAGAAGTTTTAACTCAAGATTTTCGTTTCGAATATTATTGATAAATATTATTAATTTCTCACTTAATTTCTTTTATCAGTTTCATTAAATATTTCTTAATTTTAAAATTTTTAATCTCATTAAAAAAAAAAAGACTTTATCAATATTAATTAATTAAATAGATTTCTATCAGAATTTTAAAAGCTTCTAACCGCCTAATAAATTCTCTTTGATGGAGCTAATTTAACCATTAAAAAATTCAGTTAAATCCACAAATTCTCGTCTCGCTAATTGAAATAATATAATAACTTATATTATAATTTTAATGATTTTGCATTTAGATTTTACATAAAGAATTGTTCATACGCTGAAACTGGATTTTACAACTAATCGAGTTTAATGAGAGTAATTTTATTTAAATTTTATGCTATTGACTAATTAGTGCATAATCATTTTGATGTCAAAGATGCCCAAGCTATCTCGTTCCATACTTGATTCGAAAAACTTGTTAGAAAACGGATTCAAGTTTTAATCCATGCAATATTCAAGTACGCGTACGTAATGAAAGTTTGTCCAAATGGAGCTAATAGAAATTTAATTGGACGCTCTCGCTTCACTGATTTCTGCGGTAGAAGAAGATTATATTATTATTATAATTTTTTATATCTCACAAATAGACACACTGGTTTAATTTTATGAATGATTGAGGAACAGTAAAAAAAAAATAGGATACTTCTTTAAGAATGAATCCACGGAGGGCTCGCCGGAAGTGAAGACGTTCTTAGCGTGTTCAAAGGATGGAACAGAAACCTCCCGTGGATGTCAAAAGGGAAATACGCCTGGGCAGTTTCTTAGGGCCTTCGACTTCTTCAGCTGCCATCTTCTCTTCAATGTCTGACCTCTGGTCAGTCAAGAACAGAGGTCAAATCCATTTTACCTTCACATTTCTCTCGAGAATAAACAGGATAATTGTCGTCTAACTACGAAAGTTCCAATTTACACTCGCATTAAAATGAGAATATCTTAAATTGGATTTCGCTAGATGAATAACAAAATTACAGAGTAACATACAATTAGTAATTTATATATAAAAAAAAAAAAAATAAAAAACAATACATGTTTTAAGTGGAAATAAAATAATACGAAATCTTTTTTAAAATGTTGGACTTATTGTTAGTTGAAACATTATAAGTAGGTAAAATTTTAATTACTTTTACTTAAACTTTTTTTTAACTCATATCATATCTTAAACCCCTATAAGAGCTAATTTTTTTTTATTATGAATATTTTCAGCTATTAATTTGGAATCGTTGGAATCCACTCAAAGTCGAAATTATTCATTTAGGTATAAATAATATTTCAACTCCTAAATATATTATTAGCATATTTCACAATATAACCTCCTAATAAATAAAGTTCTGGCAATATTAAATAAATTAAATTAAAAATTAAAAGATTGAGTTTTTTTTTTAAATCTTTTCGGCATCTTTAGACTTTTTACAATAGGCCTACTTAATAAAATATATATTGGGGCCCAAGCAGATTTATTTACACCATTTGGTATCCAAATCATTTAAATAAATTCCTCGGACTGCCTGGAATCTGAACCCGCGTCCCTAGTATTTAAGGAAAGATCGAGTTTAATTATGCAAATTGATTTTTCTAGCTGCTTCTCTTTAAGTTTGGCTACCCAATCCTAATTTTAATATAATAAAACTTCTGATAATACATTTTAATAAATCTGTATTGATTTCGTCAAAACACAACTAGAACGAAAAATTAGTACAATTCGAGTAACTGTGCTTCCACAATTCTATTCAAAGAATTATTTAGTAGTTCGTCCCAATTCCGCAGTGCTGGACTAATTCGAATTATAATTTAGTACCCGTAGTATAATATATTATTCCTTGAAGAAAATCAATAGCTCTTGTAAAAATTTTCAGAAAAGTTGTCATATTTATTAAATGGCGAATTAATCGATATATAGATTAATAAAATAACCCTTTTTAGAGGGAATAGAAAAATTAAACATTTCATAGAGATTGGAGGCACTATTCGAAAGCCCTCTGTTCCCTTTTGCCCCATCAAGAATTTGCCCCTAGAGGAGGAGAATTTCAAAATTCAAAAATCCCCAGCCACCCTAAACTGCTTTTTCTCTCGTGTGGTGGAAGGAGAGGAATAGGACGTTTTAATCCCCAAAACTTCCCTCTGGTTGCCACACTTGATCTCTTCAAAAAAGTATTTAATAACTTTTCGAACATTTCATAAAATTAAAATATTTAAAAAAATCTTTAGTAACCTCCGTACTAAAAAAAATTTTCCGATTTATTTTTATTTCATCGCAATCAAAAATTCTTTATTTTACTTTTTTTTTTCTGAATAACATTTTTTTAATAAACATACAAATCTAAAAGATAAATTAAATATATGCCTATAAAAAATTGTATTTTATAATATTTCTTTAATTATTCAGATGAGAAAAATGACAAAAATCTATTCTCATTATTCTTCTTTCATTTTTTTTTTTTTTTTTTTTCAAAAACTCTTAATTATATTCTAAAAAAAAAAATAAATTTTTTAAAAATAATCTAGCATCAAAAATAATTTAAAAATAAATATTTTAAGAAATAATTAGATTTTGTAAAAAAAAAAAGATTTTTTTTTAATGAAGATTTTATAAAATCAAGATAAAAAGATTTTTTTTTCTTTAACTTCCGTCAAAGGACATTAAATATGATTATAATGTAAAAAAAAAAATTTCTTGGTTGGATGGTGTAAATTCAAAATTAAGACGAGACATTTAAAAAATTGATATTATTAGGCTAGCGAGCCTCTTTTGGTCCGGTTCTTATGACAATAAACCGACTTTATTGCAAAAATATTTCGAGTTCATCTTCAGTGCATCTAATAACAAAAAAAATCTGGGGTGACTGGCGCACAGCACACAACTTTCTCTTTTTAAAAATAAATAAATCATCTTTTTACTTTCTCTTACCCTATATATGAAATATATAGAGAGAGAAAGTATTTTTTTTATGTAACTGAAGGGAAAAATCTATTTTTAAGATCAAACTTCATAAAGCTAAGCATTTTGGTTGTACAGTGGGCGCCACAATTAAGTCCCCACCTGATAGCTAGAGCCTTAAGTATATGGTATATAGTTAAATAATTTTAATGACCGAAAAGGTAAAAGCGTAAAATCTGGTACAGATGAATTTATTTTACCTTTTCAAATTTAAAATTATTTCACCATTTACCATATACTTAAGGCTAAAGCTATCAGGAGGGGACTTAATTGTGGCGCTCACTGTACAAGCTCAAAACTCCACTTTCGAGCGTATAAGGCACTTGTGGCGCCCACTGTACAAGAGTAAAGTCTGCTTCAAAAGATTTCAATGGCAAAATGAGAATATACATTTTTTAGAGTACCTAAAAAATTATTGATTAAATAAAAAATTTCCAGACAGACCAATTTGCGGGATCCACTTTTTTGGACTCAGGGGACCTCAAAACATGAATATCCATTAAAATCTCGAAATCGCATTTTTGACATGATCGCAATACTTTCTCTCTCTATATATTACAGAGAAAGCTTGTTTTGAGTGTCCGGGATCGCGATTATATAATACAATTTTGATCGAATACTTTTATAAAAATTTCTTTAATAGTTATTCAAAAAACGAAGTTCACTGAAAAGACAAATGAAGGATCAAAAGTGAATCGTGGCGTCTTAGAAAAAAAAAAAACAACGGATCATGGCGAATGCATTTTTTATTCATAAAACTTGCTAGGAAAACAATGGCGGGTTCGCACGAGTCTGCTACCAAATTAATTCCATTAAAACACGTTCACTTTTCCGATTTGGAACATCAACCTTTGTTGTTCAAACCTACAAAAATGCTAATTTCTTCTGACCAGAGATCCAATCCAGATTATCTCCATACAATACACACCTAAGTTAATTGCGTATGCCTGACTCGCACGGGGTTCAACCTGGGAATTTAAGGGAACACACGCACGACTAAGACATGCCCAATTAGCTGTTCCTATTGATTGATCTTGCTTAAGAATTATAATGATACAGCTTTTATAAAATTAAATTAAAATTATTAACCAGATTAGGAATCATATTTCCAATTCCAAATAAGAACATTTAAACATTTTCAGAATGTAATTGAAATTATTTTTTTCAAACGAATATGTTTTTATTCCAGCCTTTTCAAATTATAAGTCAAACTTCTATTAGGCCTATTATAAAGAATGGATATTTATTTAACTTATTTTGGTCTGAAATTTTTCTTTAACCAGTCCACGAAAAATTCTTCCAAATAATCTAAAATATTGTTTGGTTCCTGTATGATAGGCAACCCAAATGGCTGTTTCAATTGGTTGCTCCTGACCTTCCCCAGAGCGATCTATCTCTTCTCTCTTTAAAAAAATTTTTCTTCGTTTTTCTAATAATCATTTATCCATATCCGTTCTAAAGTTAGCTATTGTTTTTTTTTCAGCTATTAAAAAAAATTCAAATACAGTTCAATATGACATAAAAGGATTAGAATTTTTTTTTTGACTATTTAGCCTACCTATATGACTCAATGAAATTTGATTTATTTTTCCTGATCGTTTTTTCTTAGAATTTTGAAAACAAATCTCTTTTTATCAAAATATCAATATCTTAAAAAGTTTAATTTAAGAAACGTTTTCTTTTGATCGAGTTTTTTTTTTTTTTGTTAAATTTGATTACTTTTTCCGTTTTAAAAATAAGAAAATAATGATGATGATGATGATATATAAATTTTGACGAGTTTATTTACCTCCTGAATCATTTTGTATCAATTGAACGGTGACAAGCGAAAAGAAAAATAAAAAATCGCCCGAGCCAATTAAAAACATCGCGATTCGAATCGGTTAGGTGTATCGATTTCCGCACTGATTGCTGAGGATCTTTGATGATGATGATGATGATGATAATCATTATTATTATTATCATCCGAATTGAGGGGGTGATTCTTTTAGATACACGAACACCTGATCAAATTCAATCGATCGAGCCTTTTCTTTTTAAGTAATATCTAAATTTCTTTTAAAATATTTGAAAAATACTTTTTATCTAACAAGGGGAGTGTACGGCCTTTCCCTCACGTATTTGAATGAAATTTTTTTTATTTTATGTGTAGTACTTAATGAAAAACAAATTATGTTAAAGCGAGAGAATGCGCTTCTCATGGGTTCTTCTAACAAACAAACGTTACATAAATTTTATCGCTGAGGATGAGACGAAAGATTTACCATGCCAAGAAGCATATTTCTAAAAGCTTTATTGGCTAACTTGGTAGTGTTCTTCTACTACACCACCTCCTTTACATACTAGCATTAATTGTGAATAATACATAAAGGTCAAAATATATAAAGAGGGAGAAAAAAGATTTGTATAACATGCATTTTTTATTCTTAGAACAAACGTTACAAATTGTAATATTAATAATTATAATCTGTAGGATAATAATGATAACAAAAGCAATGTAAACATTAGAAATTCTATTAGAAATATGCTTCTCGCAACTGCTTAAGACATGCTGGCAAATCTTTAACATTTTTTTTTTTTAGACGAACTCTTGAAAAGCACATTCTCTCACTTTAACAGAATTTGTTTTTCATTAAATACTACACATAAAAAAATTTTCGTTCAAAACGGCGAGGGGAAGGCCGTGCACTCTCCTTGGAAGTAAAAATTTAAAATATTAATTCGATGAAGCTCAGCTCTTTAGAGGGTATTTACTTAGATAAACACATTTCAAGGAACTAATAAAAACATATTCAAATGAGGAATTTGTCGAGGCTAGCTTTATTTAGTGCACAAAGGGGGAGAGAAAAGACCACACCCTTAAATTTATCCCTGACTATCTTAACTTTTCTACAATTGTAAAAATAAATTTGTTGGCCATGAAATAAATAGCAATATGAGAAGTTAAAGATTTATTTGCCAAAGATCAGTTTATTTAAACTCCGACTATATTTATTTAAATTAAATAGAAGGCAATTTAATTTAAATAAATTTTATGGCTGAGGATGAGACGTTAACAATAACATTTAGATCATGAAGCACGAATTTTATTTACCTCTTTTTTAAGAGGAATCTGTTGACTGTTCGTTTATAAAAGGATCTCTGTTAAATAAATGAAAATCACATAATTATTAAATATAAATAATTGAATAAATAATAATAAAAATGATTAATTTTTATTAATGTAATAGGGACTAGTCTTGTTTGGTTGTAGTGGGTGGCCTAGCCTAGGCGACTTGGCCTGGGGTTCGGGTTCGAGTCCGGGGGAGCTCAGGCGAGGCGGTCACGCGTCGGCACGCGCGCACGTGTGTGTCTGTCTTCAGACAGGGCCTGCAACTTATACCACTTACAAGGACAAAACTCAGGTCTTTTTCAAAAACAATTCTTTTTGTTTAAAATATTTTTTCTAATCTGTTCCAGCAAATATACAGTAGTCAACTTCAAACAAATAATGTAAATAATTTTCAATATAGATTTCCACGGTGGTTACTTGTCAATTTATGAGGGGTTGGTCCTCACAAAGAATATTAAAAACACCAAATTTTTGAAAAAAATTGTGTTTTATTTTTTAAATAGAGACTTAATATTAGGGCAATATAAAAACAAGTAACCACCGTGGTAATATATGGTATTTTGATTGATATCTTGTCCAATTTCAAAACAATCGTTAAATAATTTCCTTTAGTAAAACAGTATAAAGTTTAGATGAGGCTAATTCATCCTTTATTTATTTATTTTATTTTTTTTCAAAATTCATGGATTATACTTTTTTAAACCTCCATCCAAACTCATACTTAAAGATATTTTTTCTGTACAATTTGATTTAAAATAAAAAAATCCGGCTGATTGAACACGGATTGCTTTAATAAAAAAACACTAACTTGGACAAAAAAATAAATGGACTAAACTAAGCCGAGCAAACATCTTTGCCCACTATTCTAAGAAATAATTCTAGTAACTAATAAAATCAAAACATAATTTTTTAACAAACTTATAACAAATTTAGCTACAAATATTAAGGTTATACCTGGTATACCAAGAATGACCAAACTCGCGAGCCACATGCGACTCTTTGAAGGATTATTTGTGACTCTCGTTAAATGTTAATTCTCCGCAGCGCGACAAAAATCTCGTTTTTCAAAAAAGAGGAAGAAAAAATTTAGTTTTGCTAAAAAAAAGGGTAAAATGATTTTTACGGGAAAGAAAAAAATTTTCAGCAGGGCGGCAAAAATTTCGCTGAAAAATTTTTTTTAATACATTTTTTGTATACTTTTTAAATACGGCTCGCGAAAAATTTCAAATTTTGAAAAATGGCTCGGACTATCTATATTCGTTGATTATTTCAAAAACTATTCAGTTTTCAAAAAAATATCAAAGAATAAAAACTTTTTAAAATAGGGTAATTTAATAATATGAGTAAAAAATTGAAAATTTCAAAATTTTTGAAAAAACTTTTTAGGTGAAGTACTATTTCCAGGTGAAGTATTTACTCCAAAAGATAATAGAAATCTATAATTTTTGTGCAAGGAGTATATACCAAATTTCGTCGATCTAGCTGTTCTGGTTTTTAAGCAATCGTGTTCACACAGACACACACACGGATACACACACAGACATAATGCCCAAAATTTTTTTTTTTTGACTCAGGGAGGTCTAAAACGTGGAGAAACATCAAAATCTCGAAGTCGAATTTTTGACGATTAAAATACTTTCTCTTTATAATCTATACGAGAAAGTAAAAAAAAAAAAACTTATTTTTATTATAAAAAAATTAAAAGGTTTTTTACCTTTCTATTATTAATATTAATGGCTCCGTTCTTCAATAAAAAATAAATAACATCTGTTTATTTATAAATAATTTTCTCAAATATTTTTTTACTTATTTAGCTATAAATAAAATGATTTGATAAAATAAAATCAGAAAGATTAATTACAAGGACAAGCGAAAGGATTATTATAATAACATGGTATATCCAAATATGAAAAAATAAATAAGCATTTTGAAAATGTCAAAATTCTAAGCCTATGGAGATAAATAAAAAAAAACTCCACTGATGATGATCTCTGTATTGATTTGTTGCTATTAGGGAATTATATAAACATTAATTGGCTCAGTTAATTAGATGGGTTTTATTATCATGACTTACATGGATAGTTGTGGATTCGAACCGCTTAAAGGTGAAGTTACGCTACGAAGTCGAACGCACTTGCCACTCTAATTAAACACAAGCCGGTTCGTAATTTAAGGAAATTGCATCAATTTTGAATATTTTATCTAAGCATGCATATATATCATCTTTTCGGTAGATGTTTACATATATATAT
>JAKCPI010025200.1:0-10697 GCA_023213315.1 Euborellia annulipes
TACATTTAAAGAGCATCTAAAAAATAATTGATTTAAGAAATTTAATCAAAATCGTTGGAGCGAATTTGAGAAAATCGAAAAAACTGAAAAGATACATCAGTAAAGTACTAGTAATATTTGGCCGATTTGAGTTAAAAGCTTCGTGTCACGTCCCATCGGAATTGCCTAACTTGAATATAAAATTTCAACATCCTAGCTCAATTCCTTCATGCTTAATATTGAACACACACACAGACAGAGCATGTGTCCTCGGGGCTTGCTGTAGAGTTTAGCGTACTAACCTCGTATACCAAAAGTCGCGGGTCCGGATCAGACAGTCCGATGATTTTATTTATGCCATTTAGGATACCAAATGGCTTAAATAAGAATGCCTGGACCTCAATCTTCTTTCTTCGGAATTCTTTCCCGCGGTACGGGGGGTCACCGGAGAAGGTTTTTGCGACCAGAAGGAATAGAACAGGCCGGCCCGTCGCACGGTCTGGCACCTGTTGAAAATATATAAGGAAAGAAACTGAATTGCAAAAGAAGTACTGCCAGTCCCAGCAAAGAGACGCTCGTGTTCGCCATCCAAGTACCCACAAGATGTGGGCGCCTGTGCAAAATGCCTGCACCCCAATAGATATATTAAACAACGTTTAAAGTCTTAAATGGCCTAAGTTGCCGAAAAAGACTGTGTTGTAGGCTATGTGTGTTGTGAATGAGAAAAAAATCTCCTGGAGAGGAATTTTTTAGAAAGATCACCTATAAAAAGGTATATATACTGTAATTAAATTTATTTAAATGTGTCTTAATATTAAAAAAGTGTAAAATTAAATATAAACCTATTCATGTACAAAACACTCACTGAAGAAGTTTTTTTTTTTTTTTTTTTTTTTTTTTGGAATGAGTGCATTAGGTCCGGGCCTATAATGACCAATAGTCACATGGAGCCAGGAAGAAAATAAAAACAAAAAGGAGAAGCATAAAGGGGAAACTCAACTGCGGGAACTGAGAAGATGCCTGTTGAGTTAGACTTGAAAGTCTGAAGATTGTAGGTTTTTGGGAAGATAGACATGGGGAGCTTGTTCCAATCACGGGGAGGTCATGGGGACAAAGGAAGTTTAAATGTTATCGAAACCAGCATTGGTTTGTTAGACCTTTTAGAAATAAATATAATTAAAAAAAAAAAAAAAAAAAATTGTATTGTTTTTATGTACTGAAAAGGCCTAAACCTCCCTAATTTAAAAAAGACAGACCACATTTCACGAAAACCCACTTATTTGGATTCAGGGGACCTCAAAACGTGTATATCCATCAAAATCTCGACATCGAATTTTTGACATGAATCAATAGGTACTTTCTCTCAATATATATATATTACATATATACATAGGTAAGAGAAAGTGAAATCAAATAATTTTCGTTTATAGCTTTAAAACAGTGGTTCCCAACCTTTTTTGACCCATCGCCCCTTTCTGGAGGTTGACTAACACCTATCGCCCCCCTTTACATTTTCATTGTATGCCTAATTTTAATTTGAAGAAAAGTGTAAATAATAAAGCAGTTTTATTATTTTAAACAATTTTATTACCGTAGGCCTATATACAGGGCCGCAGACAGACTTGACAGGCCCCGGGGCTACTTAGTAATACGCCCCCCCCCCCCCCTCCAAAAAACTTAAAAAAAAAAAAAAGTTTTTTTTTTAGTATGTAAAAGGCTATTGTGGCCTTCATGCCAGCACTTTTTTACACAGTTTTTGACACAACTTTTGAAATAGTTATTCATAGCTTACAATATTTATTTAAATAAAGTTATATAAAAATTTTTCAAAATGTCCTAAACAAAGAGTTACAAAGTTTTAATTTATCGAGGCCAGATCTGGACAGAGGATTTCCGGGGGAATCTGGGGGTATGGAAAATTTTTTGAAAATTAGCCTCTGAAATCTGCGTTTTTAGCTATCCTGAGTCGTGAAAAAGATCAAACTTGATTTGAGCTTAAAGGGCCCGGGCCCCCTGAGGAAAAAAAAATTCAAGAAAATGATTTTTTTTTGAAATTTAAGATTTGAGCTAAAAGTGACGTTTAAATTCTAGATTGGAATCAGACTTTTTATTTTTATGATAATATTTTGTTCTCTTCTATTCTGACCATCCTGTAAATAGGAGATTTTTCTCTTTGATTTTTATTTTTTTAAATTTTAGTAAACTAATAATTTTTCTCCCTTTGAATACTCATCGCCCCCCAATCGCCCCCCGCTTATTTATCGCCCCCCTGAAAACCCAAATCGCCCCCAGGTTGGGAACCACTGTTTAAATAAATAAATAGAAAGTCACCTTACTTTTTGATCACCCTCGTATATAGGTAAAAGAAAGTAAAAATTTTTTTCTTTAAATAATTAAAGCTATTCAATTTTTGCCTTTCAATGTCATTTTCAAAAATCCCTAGATGCAATAATTTCTAATTAGAAACTGTAAGATAAGAGAGAGGGGGAGAGGGAGAGAGAGCTATTCGGGAGTAAAATAAATATTAATAGTCGCCGTGAATGAGACAAGTGTAATTGGCTTATGAGGAAAAGTTACAAGCCCCCCTCTTCTCTTTTACTTTCTAGAAACGAACGAACGAACGAACGAACGCATATGACGATATTTGAAATTTTCGTCTCAGTTCTTCCCTCTTTTCTTTTTCCACTATTTCTTGTTTTGCATTCCGTTTCTGAGTGATGATTTCAATTTACTGTCGTTCCCTCTTCTCCTTTGGAAAATTCATATTGCTTTCTATGAATAAAACTTGTCACAATTCAGAGCCGAATATTGTCTTACCTTTTGCATAAGGACGTCTTTATTGGGATCATCAGACTGGAGAGAAAAAAAAAAAAAAAAAATGGAACGTTGTTTGCAAGTGAGATGGAGAGAGAAATCTTAAAATGGATTAAGAAGAACATTCTCTTCTCTCTCTCTCTCTTGCTGCTTTTCAACAAAATTTTTTTATTTAAATCAATTTTATTTCAACTTGACTTGGTTTTTTTTAATAATGAAATAACAAAAAAAAAAAAAAATCTGGAGTGATTGATTGGTCGCCCATGGCAACCATTTCTCCTATATTCCCTATGAAGTATAATACAAGAGTAAAAGTGGTCTTCAGAAGATTTCAATAGCAAAATGAGAATATACATTTTAAAGAGCTAAAAAATAATTGATTTTTGAATTAAAAAAAAATTTTTTAGCACCACTTGGCGTTGCTTAACAATGATGATCTTGGTGGCTGTTGTTCTTTCTTCTTGCCAGGCCCGCCGGCTTAAGAGAAAGTAATTATTATTACTATTCCAATCCAGCGCCTACTTGAGGATTTGTTTACATTTATAGAATACATCAATGCAGAGAATACATATATATTTCTCTATACATTTCCTATGGGAGAAATTGTAATTTTAAGAATGTATAATTCAAAAAGTTATAGAAATTTCGGGATGTATTAATAGCTCAGGGACCCACCTCTTGTGGGCACGCGGATGGGGACCACGAGCTGCCCTAGCTGGGACTGGCATTACTTCTGTTCTTTGCATGTCAGTCTCTTCCCTTCTATATTTTCAATAGGGTCCGACAGAAACAAGATTTTCAGCCGAACCCGAATTTCGGCCTCAATCTTAGTTACGGCCGAAACCGAAACATGTATTTTCTATAAAAAATTCATATTATTTTACCTTTTTTTTTTTTTTGAAATTTTTTTCCGCCCTGAAAATTTTTTCCCCTCCCGTGAAAATCATTTTACCTTTTTTTTAGGGAGACTAAATTTTTTTTCCGCACCTTTTCCACTTTTGCAAATCATTTGATCTTTTTTGTTCACGCGAGCCTCATCCCATCTTTTTCAGAATCAGATTTCGGCTACTTTTTGGCCGAAACCGAATGTTCGGTCGGTTCCTAATTTTCAACAGGCGTCAGACCGTGCGACGGGCCGGCCTGTACTATTCCTTCCCGGTCGCAAAAAACCATGAATGACAAATTCCGCCGAACCCGCACTGCGGGAATAATCAGGCGAAGAAAGAAGAAGCGGATAGAAATTTCGGGATGAAATTAATTTTCCTGTAATCCATAGAATGTCCTCTTTAAACATAAAAAATTTGGTCTCGAAATTCTAACGTAAAATAGAGCGTGACAGACAGTCAGACGGACATTATCGAATTATATAAATAGATTAATTTTTTTTTTTTTTAATTATAAATAAAGTGAATATTTTACTTTACCTGGCATATATAATATATTTCTGAACTCAATAAATAGTCTTTATTGAGCACCAGAGAATACAAATTCCGAATTTTTTTTTACTTACTCTTTTTCTTTTTCCTTTCAGGAATTCTAATATAAATATTAAAATTTCCCATTGGTCTTTTCTTTCATTGGTAACAATTGATAATGCCTCTCCCTCCCTCTCTTTCTCATATGCATTAGAAAGTCTCGTCTTTTTCTTTTATTTCCCTCCAAGCAAGCAAAATAAATCTTATAAAAATTCTCTCTCTCTCTCTCTCTCTCTTTTATTTTGGATGTTATTCTTTAAATTTTATTTTTGTAATATCTAGAGCGAATTAAATTTTTTTTTTTCTTTCTTTACTCGTTCATCTTTTTCTTTTCTTTGTTAGGAATTTCTTTAACAATTCGAAGTAAAATATAAGCCTATATAATATATGTATTTAAAGAACTAAAAGAATAAAAAAAGAGTGAGCTGTTTTTTTTTTAACTTTCTCTTACCTCTATATATGTTAATATATATAGAAAGAAAGTATTGGATTCATGACGAAAATTCGATGTCGAGATTTTGATGGATGTGGTTTTCGCGACATTATCTGTTTGTGCGTCTGACTGGGAACAAAATATCTCAAGAACGAAGAGAGCTAAAAAGGTTGAAATTTTATATTTAAGCTAGATCAATAGAAATGTTAAATACTGAGAACAATATTTATTTAGTAATTGAAGATTTGAATCATTTTAAATTATTTTAAAAATTATATTTTATCAATTTAAAAATTGAATAATTAAATCTCACAATTATTTTTTTATAATTTGTCATATATATTAAATTTCAACTTTTCAAATTATGTCGTCACTGCTTGTGACGTCATGGCCCGTAACGCGACATGCTGATAGAAGAGCGAATAAATTTGACCTAAAAAAAAAAATAATATGACAATCACAAAACACAACTTTCAATTACCTAAACAGTGCAACGAGTCACAGCAGATTTTTTTTTCTTTATTTGCCTATTATCTTCTATTTCTCCTTGGTTAGAATGAATATATAAATCTCTGTCCACTAACTAGAAGTTTCTAAAGCTGATAGAAACCTCCCAAAGTTATCCACTTTACAGGAGACAGATTCATATGTCGCATAAATTGTTTCCAACTCCCTCTCTCTCTCTCATTATATATTCTATATATAAAACGTGTCGTTGTCGCTACAACGACAAATGGCTACACGCCGGCCTGCTTCTAATTTTCCAAAAGATTTGTCTTGCTTTAACTAATAAAAGGTATAATCCCGTTAAGAAGAGCTGCTGGCGTTAATGCGAGGCGAAAGAGTGTCCTTCTAGGACACCCCCCTCCCCCCTTCTATTTATAATACTTGTTGAATACGTCATCTCCGCCTTAATAGATGAGCAGAACATTAGTGTACAAACCTAAATGCACATCTCGTGTTTATCTATTTGTCATTGTTATTATATCAGCGCGTAACGTTTCTGCAGATGTCATTTATCTTAAATTCTTATCGTATGTGTGTGTGTGCATATCTTCTTCTACGTTCTTACGATCAAACATTCGCTTTAAATGTCATTATACTGTTATTGCATTCCAAATGGCTATTATACAAAATGTTCCAGAGAGAGAGAAAAAAAAAAAAAGATTGTTTTAAAAGAGATAAACTTAAATAGATTATTGCTTTAAAAGTAGGACAGGAGAGAAAAAAAAAGAATGTATAAGAAATTGCTAAACTTTTCTTTTTCAAAATACGGTATTTCTATTCTTTTTTTTCTTTTTATCAAATTTAAGATTCACGCATGAATAATTAAAAACCTGGTGGTGTCAGTTAGTGCAATTAAATGAACTCTGAAGAAGTTGGCAGTCCCTTAACAGTATCATCTACTTAAGGGTCATTAGGTCTTGGGACTAAACAATTTTTTTCAAAATTAAACTTTATTCATCAAATAATGCCCAATTGCTCCGTACGTGTTAAGCATTGTTTAACGCTAAAGAATACTTAACTTTCCAAATTTCGTTGTACCGCTTGCAAAGTCAAGCTTTAATGTTTAAATCGTTACTTAAATCTAAGCTCTTGATTTCGGGGGCTTAACCTAAAAAACAATTTGTAATAAATAAAAGGCGACCATTTCAGGTTATATTTAGTTTGTTCTTTGTTTCAATTGATAATATCCATTATTTTTCAATTAAAGAAAAAAAAATTTCAAATGTTTGCTAATCAACAATGAAAGAGAAAATGTCTTGCGGAAGGTTAGTGTATCAAAAATCACCAGAATATCTCTAAAATTTACAACGTTGCCATGTTGCACATTTATAAAAATCCTTTTACTATTCCATGATTAAAAGATTGCGGTTCAAACAAACAAGCTATTTAAGAGACGCTTTAGTTTAAGTACACTTAGTTAAGAGAGACGTAATGTCAAACGGTGCAAATGGGCCTCAGTCACCTTCCATATCGATACCGATACAATCATTCCATTCTTATATATTTCTTATAGAAGGATTTTCCTTTCGACCTCAAAATAGGCGATAACCTCATCCCTGGGGCAACTATTTGAGATCTGAGATCAGATGAGGTAAGATCTGGTGAATATGGGAGGTGTAGGATCGTAAACAAGGTGATGGCAGTATCCCAGAAGCTTTCTTTCTTCCCATGACATGATACGTGTCTCTTAGGTCGTCTCTATTGAGAGTATTCAGCGCCAGATTAAAGCGAGTTTATTCCATCCTTTATTCGGTTATTATTGTCTTAATTACGTAATGTAATTAATAATTGGAATGGAACCTCCAACTTTTATGAGGACAATAGCGCAGAGATGTAGATTTCGCCTCTCTTGTTTTGGTGCCAGGATATTTGCTTTATTTAATAATTTCCAATTCTATTTTCATTAAAACATAAATAAATATTTGAAATTGGCAGCAGCCTAATGCCTCCAGCTTGTGTGTTATGTTGGCCAAGTGAATTGCATACGAATTGGTGTTAACCGACATCTCTTTGGAAAAGGGATTCTCTGCACGATTTTAGTGTTGGTGGTAGTGCACACCTACCTCCATTTCACCTTTTTATGACTTTACTCGTTTCGCAAAGTCTCGAATGCAAGCAATTCAATAAATGGAAACCGAAACATAATAAACACTTAACCCTCTTACAAATTAAACAAATAATTCGCACGTAGCAAAAATAAAATTCAAACTTTCATTAATCTTTATTTCTTTTTTTTCTTTTCTATTTAATATTTTATTGAATGCATTTTGAACTTTTAAAATAACAAGTTGAGATAGGAATTTTATATTGCCCTAGGCGTTAACGCTGAGGTAGAGTTTCGCTTTCCATTTCTTAGGGATAATTGATTTTACTTTCTCTTACCTATATATGTTAATATATTGGATTCATGTCGAAAATTCGATGTCGAGACTTTGATGGATATACACGTTTTGGGGTCGCCTGAACCCAAAAAAGGGGTTTTCGCGACATGGTCTGTCTGTGAACAAAATATCTCAAGAACTAAAAGAGCTAGTAGTTTGAAATTTTATATTTAAGTTCTGCACCCTCCTAGGACCAGACACGAAGCTTTTGAACAAAATACGTCAAAAAGTACTAGTACTTTACTGAAGCACTTTTTTAGTTTTTTTTTTTTTGATTTTTTCAAAATTCGCTCCAACGATTTTGAATAAAATTCAAAAATCAATTATTTTTTAGATGCTCTTTAAAACGTATATTCGCATTTTCCCATTGAAATTGTTTGAAGCACACTTTACTCTTGTACTTCATAGGGAAAGAGGAGAAATGGTTGCCATGGTAACAAAATATAAATATTTTCCCATGTTACAAGATGTGGATTTTATCAAGGTCTTTAAATACACAGGTTGGCCAGAAACTAGTAAATAAACAATTTTCAGGTCACAGTTTTTGATTGGTCCACGTCATGAAGCTCCTCCTTGCTTATATTTTTCTATTTGGCAGCTTTGTTGACTGTTTATAACCTAGTTCACCTTCATTTCGTTTTATTTGCAAATTGTATAGTTTCGGACTAAACTAATTTAGACCCTGGTATTTATACTACATTATTAATAATATGCTATGTATAAATTTTTATAAATTGTTTGTTTCAAACGATTTTTTACAAAGGGAGGAGCTCCATGACGTCACTCTCTTGAAATTAAAAAATGTAAACAAACCGAGTTTGACCCCCCCCTGGATTTTATAGCTGGATAGTCGTTAGCGTATAAAGAAAAGAATAGCATCTATGAATATTTCGTTTATCAAGGCCTCTATGCTGACGTTTCAGTCTTGGTCAAGACCATCTTCAGAGCTATAACAACACAGAGTATGTATATTTAATGCTCTCCCAAGTGAAATTAAATCATCTCCAAATGTCATTATTTTCAAAAAAAAAACTTAAAACCCACCTCCTGAAACAGCCCCTATATAGTGTTGGTGAATATTTTGACTTAAAATAAAGATGTACGCTTGAATGTATATTGTCTATTTTTGTATTTTTTTTTTTTTAATGACGTAGTGTAAATCATAGAAATTATAATTACCATGCAGGCATACAATCAAATATTCAATCATATATGTAGTGAACATAAAGATTTTTATTTTTATTTTTTAGACAAAGACCGAAACGTCAGCATAGAGGTCTTAATAAACGAAATATTTATAGCTGCTATTCTTTTCTTTATATGCTATTTTCCCATGTTTTTATATTTTATATCTTGAGCCATTCTGTCGAAAACTCTGGTGTGACAAGCACAGAACACAACTTTACTCGTTTACCGAATGTAAGAGAAAGACACAACGTGCTGTGCGACCAGTCACACCCTATTTTTTCTCAATGCCAAGAATTTAGCATGCACCTATCTTCATATTCAAGAGGAAGAATATCTCAATATGTTTTTCAACCTAGGGGTCCATCATTCCTATTCTATAATATAATTCCTATAGAGAATTATATATTCCGCGACACTTTTTCCCTAGGGAAATTCCCTCTCTCGACATAAGATATCTATTAGTCGACGCTACTTATAAGCTAATAATAAACTTATCCAACTCATAACTATGCATTACAATAAGAGGCTATAACTCGATTAAAGTTGGCCTTGTCTCCCGTATCAAATGAAGTGAAGGAAGACAAGGGGGAGGGGGGAGATAGATATAAAGTCATAAATGTAATATAGGATATTTACTTTGCTCTAAAGGGTGCTCAAGAAGCATATACGAATCCCTAGAGAATGAATATTATCTAATTCAAACATCAAAGAAGAGACGTCATTGTTAGAAATTGTATTCTTTTTTTTTTCTTGATAATATCTATAGGGTGGGTTTGTTTTCCATGCTGGGGCTGAGAGCAATTTTTTTTTTTTTTTTTTTTGGGGGGGAATTAGTAAAGTGAAATTTTGAAACGTATGTAAATGCGGTAAGAAAAAAATAAAAAAAATTTTTTGTCGACGTTTCGAGCGTAAGCCGCATCATTTCTCAAGAACTCTTGGGTATTGTTGTTACAGAGGATTGCGCCCGAAATGTCAGCCAAAAAAATAATTCTTCTTTTTCCAGAAAGGAAGGCATTGATAGCCAATCAAAGGTAAAATGTTTTTAATACGAGCGAAACAATTTCTTAGTGAGATTTAGTATTTCAGGCAAGGGGCGGATTCAGGGGGGGGTAATCTGGTGTGACTGGTCGCAAAACACACGATTTTTTTCTTAATTTCGGTAATTTAAGGGCGCAGCTCATTCTATACTTGTTTTCCAGAATATAAATACAAATCAAATTTTTAAAATTTTACATTAAAAATAAATTTTTTTTCGAAAAAGTATTTTTTTCAAATCTCGGGGGGGGTAATTACCCCCTTCCCATCAAGACTTGAAATATATGAGTTTCAATATATCTGTAGAGCTGCCTAATATACGGTTAAATCTCTCGAAAAAATAGGAATTGAAAAGCATTGAAAGAAAAAGTACCGTAAAATAATTAGAAACAATTTTCAACTTTGAGCAGTGTTTTTGTAAGATTGTTTATTCATATCAGTGTTATTTGTAATAGTGTTTTTGTATGATGTTTATTTATATTAATATTATTGTTATTTGTATGAATGTTGTTCTTGTAATGTGTTTATTTATATTTTAGTATTTCTATCAGTGGTTTTGAAAGGTGTTTAGTTATATTAGTGTTATTTTTATGAATGTTTTTGTATTCTGCCTAATGTTAAAACTGGCGGGATGGCCTATAGCGCAGGCAAAATAAATTAAAAAATAAAAAAAATTACAGAATCTTCAACTATTTTGGAATGTTTTTTTTTTAATTTTTTAAACACTTCCATTTTTTTCCCATTCACACAGTCTTTTCGGCAACTCAGGCCATTTAAGACTTTAGACGATAACCGTTGTAATTAATATATATATATTTGGGGTTCAGGTATTTTTATTTAAGCCATCTGGTATCCAAATGGCTTAAATAAAATCATCGGACTGCC
>JAKCPI010025201.1:0-31172 GCA_023213315.1 Euborellia annulipes
TTAAGGTAGGGTTATTGAATAACTTGCAGTCTTATTTATACCGGTATATTTTTAACCTCCCCCCCTCCTTCCTGGAGGTGATATTTTATAAATTGTCGAATCAATTGTCTTCAAAAGGGATATGACCTAACTTAGCCTGTCCGAGACAACCACGTTAAAAAGGAGTGAGTGGGAGAGGGAAGAGGAGAGGAGGATTAGATGTGCCGACCGCACCGCGGAATTAATAAGCCAAGGAAAGTGAGAAATTTAATAAGTGGCGTAGCTCGTACCAACGTATGGCTACCCTTAATTGAAATAACATGTGTTCGACACCTCGAAAGAATCTCTGATTGATTAGCGCGTTAATTTAATGAAAAAATTATTTCCTAATAAAAGTCAAAATTTTGAACAAAATAATTAATCAATAGTTAAAACTACTTTTATTTATAAACCTGCCCACACAAAAATATTAATGCCCAATCGCACCGCACAATTTAAGTATGACTTAAAATTAAGTATCAACAACCTGGCAACGTTGTAAATTTTAGTGATATTCTGGTGATTTATTTTTAATTTAATAATTTTTTCTTTTTAATAATCATAAACTAAATTAAATACATATTGTTTATAAATATTAATTTCAGAAAAATGAGAAAATCAGAAACAAAATATTAATTTTCATGATTTTTGATTAATTAATAGCAATTTTATATATAGGCTACTATATATAAATATTAATAACGATCTGTCACTCTATAACAGTGTTTTTCAATCTGTGGGTCGGGACCCCTAGGGGGTGGCGAAGCCCTACACGGAGGGTAGGCGGCAAAAGGAAAAAGGCAAAGTTCTACACGATAATAAAAACATAATTTCATGGAGAAGGGAAATAGGTACCAAAATAGAGAAAATCATATAACTTACATAGTCTTTTGATTTACAATCTTTTTGTCGGTCATGAACCAAGAGAATCGCCAGAATTTTTCAACCTGTAAATTCAAAAAGATTGAAAAACACAGCTCTACTAATATAAGACTGGAAAATTTCGTTTCAAAATTCCAACGGGAAGTTGGTCAGAGCGTGACAGACGGATGGACCGACAGACCCTCCTCTAATATAATATAGATCATCCTCGAAAATATAGTTCATATTGTTCATGTTTTTTATAAGAAAAATCGAAATCGAATCCAAAAAATGTATTATTATTAGTTAATTAATATTATATTATCAATATTGTTTTTTAGCTTAAGTCATTGCTAAGCCCCCGAAATCGAGGGCTTAAATATTTGGGGGTTAAGTATGAAATTTAACAAACTTTCATTGTCATCCGTTGCTAACCACGCTCGTTGCTAAGATAACACGTTCTCTGATTGAAAATAAAATCATGTTTCAAGACCCAAATGGCGTGAATAAAGATGCCAGGACCCCCAATATATATTTATTAATAAATAACAGTATCGTTTAAGTCTTATAATATTAAATCACAAATAAATCAGCAGAATATCACTAAAATTTACAACGTTGCCATGTTGCTGATACTTTATTTTAAGTTATACTTAAATTGTGCGGTGCGATTGGGCATTATAGTTAAGAAATCAATGAATAGGGGAGTGGCGAAAGCTTAGTCGAATTTTCTGTCAAGTCGAATGACAAGTTTCTGTTCTTTTTTTGGCCTGGAAAAGAGCATCTTTAGCGGTTCCCATTTATCTTTATCTCCTAAAAATTGTTTTATATTAATAACAAATCCAGGACCATTTTATTAAGTTATTCTGTGTAGGGGGAGGGGTGGTGAATAGAAGAAATAGAATAGAAAAATGTATTCTATTATTCTGTAATGAATGAAATTATAGCCCCACGCATTTCTTTCTTCAAAATATAACTGGTATAAGACTAAAAATAAAAAGCATTTCACTTCATTCAATAGTTATATATATTCACCTTCAACAAAAAATTTAAATACGGAAGAGTATGGTCAGATTAATATATATATTTTATCATTTGTTTCGATGCACAAAGACAAACAAACAAGCGTACTTTTTTGTATTAGGAATTTATTAGTTGTTAGAATTAAAGAAGGGAAGAAAAGAAGGATTGTTTAATTTTCACTTAGTCAATTTCTATTCTATTGTTTTAAGTTTTGGAATTTTCAATTTAATTAATGTAACGAGGTTGGTTGAATCACGAACGAACGAAGATCAATTTCATTTTAAATGTGAAATTAGATGAAAAAGAATTTACAATAAAATGAGAAGATAAAAAATTATATTTATTGAAATATCAATAAGATTCGATGGTCCTAGCACTGATTTTACAGACTATAAAAACTTAATAAGTTTTAATCTAATAAAAAATGATCGGCAGAGAAATTAGCAAAGTGACAAGGTAACGATGAATAGGGCCACCAAGATCAATATTGTTAAGCAACGGTAACCAGTGCTGAAAATTGGGACCCTGAAAATCAAGACCGTTGATCGCCCGACGGAAGTCATAATTATACCATTAATTGTAATCAAAGATTTAATATAAATTTGTAAAGTCAAATGGCCTCAGCAGCCGAAATTACTTAAGGGGGTTTAGGAGCGACGTCTAAACGTACTTAAAAAAAAAAACCAATGAATTTATTGTTATTATTAATCACATATTAATTAAGAAATTTTTAAAATAAGCTTAGATGATTTATTTAAAAATCAACTGTCAAATTAGTTCAGCATTCTTGCAATAGATGGCAGGCTAGTCTAACAGACGATATAGTATTAGCCTATAACTGGCCTATATTTATATATTTTTATGCTTTTATAAAAGATACATAATATATAATAACATTTATAAAGTATTTATTGTTAAAAGATCAATGAAAATCAACCAAATGCATTAAATATTATTAGCTACCATTCTGACATCTCTTGACAAATTTTTGAAATACTTGATTTTTTGGGCATACTTTTATGACACACTACGCCATCTTATCGGGAAAAACATGCGTAACCACCTTCGCTCCCGAGGCCCTTAAAAAAAAACGAGAATAATATTTATTCTAAAAAATTGATTTTTTTTTTTAATTTAGCAAATTTTCATTTTGCTTGTTTAAAGAAGGTGGAATTTGACTTGCTTCGCTAAATATTTCCCATATTTTTACATTCTCAATAAATTTAAAACATACTAGCTGGCCAGTCCGCCTTCAGTGATCCAGCCTGAAAGTTGGGTTCGGTAAAATCTAATTTTTGTTTTTTTTTTTTTCAAAATGACCCTTTTTCACATAGTTTTCTTCTTAAAACCCATGGGTGAATTTAATTTTGATTATTTGATTGATAATTTTTAGAATTATATTTTAGTTCTAGACACCCTAAATGAATTTTTCCAAAATTAAAATCTTTATCTTAAAAATCATTCCTGAGAAAATTTTTTACACACATTCAAACAAATGAAAATTCGTCAAGTAGTTTCGTAATGCATGCGTTACAGACAGACAGAGTTTGCCTTTTCTAAATACTATATAATCAAATTATAAGAATAGATAAGAGAAAGTTAAAAATTGAAATAATTAAATCTCACAATTATTATTCTAATTTAGATTAAATTTTTTTTCCTAATTTGGTCATATATTTAGATATGGAGAGAGAAAAGAAAAATTTAACTCACTACCCCTCCCCCCACCCATCCGCATGCCCTAGGTCATAAGGATCTCCCATATATTCAACGTGCCTATGTATTCTTATCTTTATTCAAAAGAGCAAGCTCCTGTTCGATAGGCAACCAATTAACATCTCTGCACTTTGGGTTATCTATCATTAGGGGGTTTTGTTATCTTAAAATTTATAAAATGCGTTTTAAAACGAGCGAATTTTTAAAATACCATTTTTGGAAGAAATACCATTCCACTCACAAAATCACATATTCTTTCTCTTTCCCTCTTTTGATGTTTATTATTATGATATACTGTATATACGATTGAGAAAGATGCAGAGAACAGATAGGGCCGATAACGAGAGCATCGGAAGTGCGTGCGTTTTGGTGTGTCGAAGTCTGAAAATAACTCGACACTGGGACAGAAATAGCGAGAGAGAGTCAGGAGAAAGAAGAGGAGGAGGAGAGAGAAACCATGGAGAAGAAGAGGAGGAGGACCGGTTTTCAGGTCGGTCGGTTGGTTCGTTGCCGGTTGTTGTTAGTTGCCGGGCATCGATCGGGAGAGAGAGAGAGAGCAAGAGAGAGAGAGAGCTAAGCGTTAAGCCCGCTATTGCGATTTGACGAGCCCACCGACCCGCACCGGATAGCATCCTCTCCAATCTCCCATACCAAGGAGCCAACCCCCCGCTAAAAAAAAGTAAAAGTAGTCATTTATAAAAAAAAAAAAAATAAGATTCTGTTAAATTTATATAAAAAAATTTTTTTGTCTAAAAATTAAAAATAATGGATGTTCAAGATCAGTCTTCATTTTACTGATGAATGAAATATAAAATGTAAAGCAGATTTGTTTTTGGATAAAACTTTAGCAAGTTGGTTGAATAAAATTCTGACAGAGAAAGAATTGCCGACCCCGTACTACGAGACTAGGCAAGGAAAGAAGTTTTTAAGACTAATAAATTCTATGTTTAATAAGAATCAAAGTGAAGGCCACCTGAAGGCCCCCTAAAGTTGAGTGAACGTAGTGAATGCATGCATAGAAAATTATAATAATAACAACATGCGTTTGCAGGAAAAATATTCAGCTGATGGCTAGACAAGAAATCAAAACGTCAGCCTGTTAAGACTTTAATAAAATACATTTGGCTGTCTAAAAAATTTGGCTGCCCCAAAAATTGTTTTTGAATAAATTTAAAATAAAATAAGAACGGGAACTTAAGATACAATCTGTTTCAACTTTAGGTTTGTTCGTTTTACTTGCCATGGTAAAAAGTGCAAGCTGCCATGACAAGGTATCTAGGTGCAGATCCAAACTGCCTAGAACAAAAAGTGCAGCTATTGCATATTTTGATATCTGTTTGATTGAAGTCATGAACTTGCAAAACGAGTTCTTAATAACCTAACCTAACCTTCAGTTGTCATTTTTGTCTTAGATTGTTTCGAATATTTTTATAACAATGTTCCTTAATTAAATAAAAATAATTATAATAATAAAGAAAACTAATAAAAAAACACATGAAAATAAAGCCTAAAAAAAACTTAGTTTTTTAATTGTCAATATTATTTCGAAGTGGATTGAAAGAAAATGGCTGCAAAAGGTGGTCATCTAGTAAAGTTTTGGCGCTGAGATCGCCCTGCACAATTCACACCAGTTTTTCAATTGGGTCAATATATGCAGCAAAATCTACATTTTCTGACCCAGCCCAAGTTTGAAACGAACAGAAGAAGGCAAGTTATGCTACTTAGCGTGCAAAAAATTAAACAAACAGAATGAAGGGAAAAATGTGTAAATTATAATGCAATTGCAAGCGAAACGAACAGACATGATAAGACGGATAAGACTTGTTCAGTACAAGTATAATAAAAACAATATTTTAATAAAGATGCCAATTGGTTTAACATATAAGTATAGGGTAAACATTTGAATTAAATGCATGATGTGATTAATGCTCACTTCCTAATTAGGAGAATGTTGTGCTTAATTATTTATTGTAAAGTCTATAAGAAGAATTCAAAGGCCTTTACTAAATTAGAATTTAATAAATGATCATGGACAATAAAGATAAAATATAAACTTGTTTGATGGGTTTTTAAAATTTTCAGAGTAGGCATTAAAGAGACAATTTTCTATTCAATGAAATGGCACAAACTCTCGGCAATAGTTGGAACATTGTATTTATTGTTTCAAGTTTTTATTGGTGAAATAATACACTCACTTTATACGTATTTCGACATTAGTGTCAGTGGAAACAAAACTCTGAAGATGACAGTAATATCGAAATACTAAGTCTTTGACCAATTAAAGCTTGAAACATACCATCTATTCTACTTTTATATTATTACAATTTTGTTAATTGGGTGATATGTCTTAGTGGCTTGGAAGTCAAAGTCAAAAATTTGGCTGCCAAAGTCTTGAAGTTTTTTTACCCACCTTGAAAATTTAAATCATAAGGAAAATTAGTTTTGCAAAATCAATTCTCTATTCATTATAAGTGTTTTAAAACAGAACTTTCCAAAAATAATATAGTTGGGCTAAAAAATTTTTTATAAAAAATTTTTTTTAAACAAAAGTAGTTACTAATATTAGGCACAAAAAGGCTTTTTGTAATAAATTTACTGAGGAATCGAATATGTAATGTGTATAACAAAAAAAATTTAATTTTTTTCATAGGTTTACTACTCTATGAAAAAAAATTTTATGTTAAAATCGATTAGTGTTTTTGAAAAGAGATGTTTTAAAACCTTTAAAATGAGATAGAGATTTAATTTTGCAGTAGCCAAAAAAGTAAATTAGAAAATTTGAAAAAAAAAGAGAGACATAACTACTCCCCCACATTGTATTTTATTTTTAATGTTTATAAATGGTTCCAATATGCGTCACTAATCTGTCTTTGCAAATCTAGCCCTTATGGATATCAACTACTAAAGAAACAATTCTCCCTACAAGATGGACTGACGATTTCAAGAACAAGGAAGAAATATTCTACTGACAAGTGAGTTACAAGTGAAAGAAGCAGCATGAGAAAAATAATTAATTCTCCTGAGAGGTTTTTGGAAACGAAGCGGTTCTTTTATGCGTTTGTAAAGTAGACAACCAAAATGACCAACCTTCTGGTCAAGGGTTCGCATCCCATCCCAGGCGAAGAATTTATTTCAATTAATTGAAATAAATAGGAACAGGGGGTCTCTAAATGGCCTCAAATTCCGAAAAAGATCTTAAATAAATTTTAAAAAACCCAAATGACCACCAACTCATTAATGGATAGAGCCGAGTTTTTGATGCACTATCAAACTAGAAAGTGAAAAAAAAAATTAATTCAGATAATAAATGGTGCCAGCGGAGAAGAGAAATGTAGACTGGGAAACAAAAAATTTTCTCTTTTTCTTTCTTTGATCCGAATTTTTTATTTAAAAATTTTTATCATGGGATTAGTATTTTTCAAAAATAATATTATTTGCCACTTGTTCAAAGGGCCCCAGCAGTTTTTAAATCTCTCCTAGAACTTATGCGTCCATTAGTGAATTGTTTCTTTGATTTGCCTAGCTGGCAGGCGAAACGATCATCCCTTTGGTTCGGTTTGAGCTTAATCTTCTCCGTTTGTTCCTCTCGACTGCAATAATTTTTTTTTTTTCCATTTAGACATTAAATTTTGTCCGACTCATCTTTAAATTTAGTAACATGAATATGAATTTAAATGACAGTGAGAAGAAAAGCAGCTAATTATAATAGGTGGGGATTTTCCCTTACAAAACAACAGGAAGCTCAATATATTTTTCTAAAAATAATAATAAAAGAGTAGAGCTATGAGACGGAATGTCAATCAAATCAACCAAAAATACATCCTCTCTAAGGACCTAATCCCCTGCCAAGCTATATTATACCCTTTTCATCAATAAGTCGGGTCCAAGGGAGGAAGATGTCAGTGATGTCCTGGAGGTCAAGGAGTACGACCTCTTTCATGGAATAGGGTCGATGATGGTCGGTGAGGTCATCTCATCCGGACAATCGGATTAAATATTTAATAATTTAAATTAATTTTTTTTTTAATTTTACTAGTAATTGGATTTAAAAAGTATTAATTTGAATTTTTAATGTATACGATTTTTATTTTTATTTTTTTTATATAATTTTATAAATGAAGTTAGTCAATATTTGTGGAAAAAAAGTTTAAAGTCTACTTTTTTTTTTAAACGCTTTTATTTAATTTGCTGTCTGCATGCCTGTCTGTAAAGTTTCTTGTAAATTTTTAAAGCACTGGCCGCTGGAAACTCCCAAAATTACCACCCCGAGACGCGCACCTTAAAGGAAAATTAATAAAAAAAAAAATTCAATAAATTAGGAATTGCTAGCGATTGCAGGGTCGACATTTTAATTTTTACTTGCGTTAAAATAAAATAATAAATACAACTAGGCCGTGGCTTCACATCTAGTCAACTAACAAACTTATCCGAAAGATATCAAATCATCGAGATAGCAAACAATAACACGGTTAACATTCGAGTTTAAGACAATTGAGTTTTTCACATATAATTAGCTATCTGAGGTAAAAATTATAGGAAGTAAAATTAATTTTTTAGTAAAAATTCCAACAAAATAAATAAACATAGCTTGTGTTCCTAATTTCACCCTTTAGTTAACCTTTACCGAACTTTGGGTCTTAGCTAGTTAATTTCGATCTGGACTCTTATTTAATCATATGATTAGTTTAACTAGAAAGAAGAAAGAAAAGACTCGATAGTCATAGTCAAGTAGCTTATCCAAGGGATAAATAGTTAATTTGAAGTGAAGCAACCAGCCCTAAAAAGTATAAAATAAAAAAATAAAAATGGTCTAAAATCGCATCTGCAGCAGAAAAAGTAAAATTAAAAAAAAAAAAATAAAAGTCTGTTACTAGAGCAGGCACCTCAAACTAAACTGATTTCGGGCTGAATTTATTTTCCCTCTTTATTACGCCACTAAAGAGGGAATTAAATTGATTTTTTTTTTTTATCTAAATGCATTAAAGAGATTTTGGCTCTCTTTCCAAAAGAGGATTTTATTACTTTGAGCTTTTTGAAGTTCAATATCTCTGATCATTTGCTGAACAAATCGGAAGTTTGATTTATTTTATTAATTAAGGTCTAATGACTCTTTAAAAAAAAATCTGGTGTGACTGGTCGAACAGCACACAATTTTCTCTTACCTTCGGTAATTTAAAGTTGTGTTCTGTGCTTTTCACACCAGATTTTTTGTGTCGAGATATATTTAGTTTCCACGGATATATTAAAATTCAAGATGTAAAATTTATAAACATGGGAAAACTTTTTATTTTGACCATTTCTCCTATCTTTCCTATGAAGTACAAGAGTAAAGTGTGCTTCAAACAATTTTGAGAGCAAAATGAGAATATACATTTGAAAGAGCATCTAAAAAATAATTGATTTTTCAATTTTAATCAAAATTATTAGAGCGAATTGTGAGAAAAACGAAAAAAGTACATCAGTAAAGTACTAGTACTCTTTGACCGATTTTGTTCAAAAACTTTGTGTCACGTGCCAGGGGGGTTGCTAACTTAAATATAAAATTTCAACCTCCTAGCTCTTTTCGTTCTTGAGATATTTTCTTCACAGACAAACACACACACATAGACAGAACAACTCAGGGGACCTTAAAACGTGTATATCCGTCAAAATCGCGACATCGGATTTTTGACATAAAACCAATACTTTCTCTCTATATATATAGGGGTAAGAGAAAGTAAAAATGATTTCTATCGATTCAAACTGAAGTATTGTAGATTTTGTAGTGAAATAAAAATTATTAGTAAATTTAAAGAAAATATTAGAACAAATCGGGTTAGTAAATATGACAAAGACAAAAGTAAATAAGGGAAAAGCTTGGATCCCAAATATTTATTGTTCAAAAGGAGACCAGATATAAACGAAAATGAAATTATTCATTCTAATCAAAATCTTTCATAAAAATAAGATAAATGATACACCTATATAAAAGTGTATAATTTGATACAGGGAATGTTTAAAAAGAATAAGAGAAAAAAAAGAAAGAAAGAAAAAGAATATCCTTTTTAACATAAATATCTCCATCAGGTATAATTTCATTTTTAAGGTTGGGTCGACAACGGAATTCATCAAAAGCAAACTTCAAAATGATGATCAAGTTTCGTAACAAAATTGATAAAAATGAATTCTCTATTTATTATAACACAGTGGAGTGGAGAAGAGTTCGCAAACCACCCAGAGCGCACCATATCGACAAAGCTATTGTTAGCACGAGTAGTAGATAAAAAAAATTTTATATTATAAGATGACCGATATAACAAAATAAATGCCTAGGCCTACATATATTATTTTTATTTATAAATTCACTCAGGTTTGGAAACAAGAAATAGTCACTCGGGGCTAAAACCGGAGAATAGGGCGGATGAGGGAGAAATTCATATCCCAATTCTCGGATTTTTGCCATGGAAACTACACATGTGTGCCCCCTTGCATTGTCCTCAAATTGTCTTCTCAAAAATGTAGTCTGCTATTAAAGGATGTCAAACAAAAACTAAAAAACCCAGCTGGTTCAAATTTCGACAGGAGTCAGCTGATAGTTGCCTGCTGACAGGAGCAGTGTTGCCATTTCAGTTAATTGGCGGGAAATTCAAAAAGTCACGGTCTTATTGACCTGCTCTCGTATTTAGAGAGCAGAAAAATATAAACTAATAAAATCAGTGGCTGTGTATAAGTGGATGTAGTGTGGACCTTAAACAAAAACAATAATAATGTAAGTTTCTCCATGTATTATTTCAATTTTTTGATGTTATTTTAAATGTGTATATAGGAAAGAATGAAGATAGGAGAATAAAATTTTCCCGAAAGGTTTCAATATTTTTGTCTCCTGCCTTTCTCCTGTTAATAACTGAAATATCTGATTTTTTAGAAACTTAATATACTAACGATAAATTTTTAAAATTTATTGTTAAAAAAAAAAAACTGAATATTTTGTATGTAGAAAAAAAAACTGTTGCGCGACTCTAAAAAGATTGCAAAAAAAAATCAATTAATTTCGTGCTCTTTCAAATTTTCATTTAGAAAAGACACGCCCTTTTAGAATCTTTCCTAAAGGTCCATGAAATATTACCAATATAATTAGCTAGATAGATTTTTTTTTTTGTTTTTTTGAAGGGATGTAAATAGGAAAATAGCAAAAAAGGAGACTCAGGTAGGGCATGAGAGCACACGCATGCAGATGCGTGGCAGGGCCGATGGGGTCTGGTGCGCCTCTGGTTCTGTTATTCAGTATCGATCAAAGGTGGGGACACCTGCGAGGGCCCCACCTGTCCCCAAGGGCGCAGCCCCATTTAAAGGGCGCTCGGGACACCTGATTCATCAACCTCTTTTCTCCCCAAGTTTTTTTTCTTTATTCCTTTGAAGAATTCATATCCTAAGGTAATGGTGAATAATTATTAGAAAGAAGTATCAGCTGTTTATATTTACAAAAAAAAAACCGCTAGGTCTCATCTTTAGAAAAATTCGGGTACTAATACTTTTTTAGTTTTTTCCATTTTTCTCGGAATTCCCTTTACCGATTTTTTTAAAATTTTAAATATTTACTATTTGTGGTATACAAAACAAAGTACGATTGATCTCGTCTTTGGGAAACCCCGAGTACTACTTTACTAATGTACTTTTTATAGATTTTTTAAATTTTCTCAATATTTCCTTTGACAATTTCTTTAAAATTTTAAATATTTTTTATTTATGGATTAGAAAACAAACTACGATTGATCTCGTCTTTGGGAACTCAGGCGATCTAGTACTTTACTGATGTGCTTCTTTAGTTTTTCCAATTTTCTCAAAAGAAAAAACCACAGAGCTTCAGCTCTGTCATCCCGGAACTGTATAATTAGAAGATTATATATCTATTATTATTTTTGTATTGCAATATTTAGTTTGTGTTCTTCTCCTAATTATTTATAAAATGATAGTGTTTGTCTATTTACGTTTGAGAAGGATAGTATTATATTTACACCCACGAAAAAATGACTGGCCCCAAAAATAGAAAAAAATATTATTTCCCTCCTCGCTAGCTACACAATTTTTTTAATACTTTTTCGACATCTGAGGTCATTTAAATGTCTAAAATAATTAGTTGTTTAATTTAGAAAAATTTTCATTGATTGGGACGGAAAGCGTTTTCTACGATAAGAAGCGAGACTTATACCATAGTCTAGAATAGGAGCGGCCAACCCAAATGATCTTGCGGGCCACTTTAGAAGTCCATCAAAGCTCCGCGGGCCGCATATAAAATTATATTTCCCTATTTGGAGTGAAAAAAAAAATATTAAAAAAATATATTTGATAAAAGTGTGCTGAATCTTGCCAGCCGCAAAAATTTTGGAAGAGGGCCGCATGCGGCCCGCGGGTTGACCACCCCTGGTCTAGAATATACCATCCAAGGGCTTAATTACATAAACATCGAATAATAAAATTTAAAAAAAAAAAATAAATAAACATTGAATCTTAATAAAATATAAATTCTATTGCAGCGAACTAGTGTACTAGAGTACCAATACAATAATGAACTGTTTTTTTATTTCAAAGAAAAAAAATCAATTAAGTTTGAAAACTCTTTCTAATCTATAATTTTATTAACATAAATAAGCGATATTTCGAAGAGAATATAAAAAAAAAAATTATATATACGCAATACATCAATGGACTTTGAAGCTTTCTATAGGTTTTGTATGACTTTTAGCTCTATATCACTATTTATTTAGTTGCGTGATTGAAGAGTGCAACAAATATATTAATCTAATAATATGCAAAAATTGTAGGTAATTTTGAAGAGGATGAAAAGAAAATTAAAATTTGGACGACCTTGTTAAGTCTATTTTTAAGTCACAGAATCTGAGACAATTCAAGTTCGAGTCTGTCTAAAATCAGGAGTTTGGCAGATCTCACTTTTCATTAACAATCAGAGATTTACGAGGCCTAAACGTAAAAACTGCCTTTAAATTAAAATAAATTCAATCTATTTTTTTTTCCCTTTAATATTTCTCTGTCCAAGTAACAACGTTGGTAAAAAAATATTCTACTTTACAGATTTGAAGATGATCGTAAATCTAGGAGCAAAAGGTCAAGAATAAATAATTAATTTTGATTTTCTTATGATAATATTTAACCAATTTGTTTGTCATTTTGAATTGGAATAAGCAAAACTTAGTCACTACTCAAATGTATTTCTCAATGTTTGAAAAAGATTTACGACCGGCATAGGCAATATTTATGTCTATGTAGAATTCTGAGAAACCATCCCCTTTCGTTCAAACTAAATGTATCGGATCAGGAGTGAGTCACAAATAGGGTTGTGTACTATTTTTTTCAATAATATAAAAATATCTATATTCAAATAGAAAAGAATATTGGTTGGAATAGAAATCATAAATACCTGATATTTGATAAGAAATATAGGTCATTATATTCAAACATATAGATAAATCTCAATAATCTTTGCTTAAACACATTAAATGATGTATTAATGTGTAGGTGTAACAGGGTAAAATTTAAGTAAGAATAAAAGGAAATTAAGCCAAAACTTGACGGAAGGGAGTGTCTTCAAGAAATAGATAGAACGTGAATAAATAGTTTCAAAAAAGATAATATTATAACGAGAAGAACTTTTATTAAATGGATGTGAAAAGTATTCACACAGAAATGTGATGTTTCAGCTATCCCAATAAATTTTCTGCAATTGGTATCGTCACGGGACCAACAGTTTGGTATGAATTATCGAGAAATCCTATTAATGGGAGTATAAGATTAAAAATGATCATTGAATAGCGTACAATTTTTAATGTGGAGCTAGCTATTCAATCTTTATATGAGTATGATTAGTGGTCACAACGAGTAGTAGGGGAGCCCAGAGTGCTAAATGTGTTTTTGCTCGAGCGCTTTGCAGACCTATTGGATCGCGAAGATTATATGCTAATAAACAAAAAGTTTATCTGATGTAAAGCTGTTTAGTGGTGGGGCTAGCGTGTATAAATTTCTAAAAATGTAAAAAAATCGTTACATCGAAATACTCGAGCGCGTCAGTCTTTGATACCGTGTAGTGTCTACCAACTCCTGTTTACAGAGAGATATTAATCTGACGAATAGCTAGGGGAGTTAGCTGTAATTCGAGGTAGAAATTGGGGAAAAAATGTTTTTCCTCGAGCGTGTCAGAAATTCATAAGGGGGGGTTAATTTAACTGTAAAAAGTGTCCCATAATAAAGACTGACGATTTGGACGTGTCGAAAAGTTTATATCGATATTTAAACATGTCAAAAAAAAATCGTGACATCGAAATGCTCGAGCGCGTCAGAATTTTATACAGGGAGGTTCAGCTCGATGTTTTAGTGGTGTAAACTCTTAATCTGACGATTTTGTAAAGGAATTTTTTTAATCTGACGATTAATCGCTCTTCTGCTGAAAAATTCTCAGTCAGCCATCGTCCGAGGGCGGGAAACAGAATTTTTTCATTTATAATCATGAAATATTGGTAAGATAATGCAAAATATTTACAGAAAACTCTTCATTATAGAATTTTATTTAAAAACTAAATGCCTAAAAAAGCCTTAAATAAATAATTTAAAAAAAATTGAAAACAATTTTTTAGATTATAGACCTATCAATTTTTTTTAACAACAATATATTCAAAATGTAATACAATGAATTATAAAAAGATTATAACTGACAATCATTGATGCGAAAATTATAAATAAATGAATATATTTATATAGGCGCGCAATTCTGACCGCCATAGCGAAAGACCCTCAACGGACGAGAAGTTGTGGCATGACGTCATTGTCGCGGGTGCCCGCCCTCCGCCAACCCAAAGTCTACTTTAAGACGTAGAGGAAGAGTGGAGAAAAAGCAAAGGAAGAGAGGCGTTGAGCGGGAAATTCATTATTCTCAATAGTTGTATATACTACACTCTTGGGATAGTTTTTGATGCTTCGGCTTACGATAATCGGCAGATTATGCTATTTCTATAAATTTTAAACTATTTTCTTTGAAATAAAAAAAACTACATATGCGCTCGAACAGTTCAAGGTATCGATTTTTTTTGCAGATTGGTGATTCGCTCAAATTTTTAGGTCACGCTCAAATCGTCAGATTATTGAAGGGATTATGTTTTCTGCATGTAATTAACTTATTTTGTTTAAATCTGACGCGCTCGAGTATTTTTGAGGATTCGATTTTTTTTTTACTAATCTGATCGACTGCCCTAGACGTTCGACACTATATTGAGGGACCATACTTGGTAAAAGTACTTAACATAGTACAACGATTCTCCCTAATATTAATCTGCCGAGCTCGAGCCACTTACGAAATCCCCTCTTGGGCTCCCCTACTAGAGTGACGAACGAACATGAGAGAGAATTGTAGTAAGGAAAAAAAATGTAGGAGACGCTCAATCTCCTTCCCCCTCTTGAAAAAAGTACGAATTAACGACCTTTTCAAGATGTAAATAAGAATTATAAGACGTTTTTAAGTGATCTTGAGCATAAAAATAATACGAATTACACAGGGGACTGTTTTTGTACCACTTATCGGGATTTTTTCTGGGAGCCTGCAAGTTGGTAAGAATTACCCGGAAATATGAATAATCGAAATTCTCAAGATTCCACTGTATTAGAGCGAAAAGAAGAACGTATAAAAGATTGATGTGGAAGTTTGTAGTATACATCCAGAAAAATGACGTTTCCGTTGTCCCAAAAAAGGTCGAAACTTTCTGGGGGTTTTATTAAACTCGGACTATCCTCGATTTTTTTATCCGATTACTCCAGAATTTCGATATAATTCTTAGTTGCTATGGAGTTCCTTTACAAAAAGCCACGTGCAATTGTTAAATATCCTTAGAAACCAAGTTTGCTTGGTCTAAAGGTAAAGAAGCTCTGAGGGAATTAATGGATTTGGGGGTACCAAGCTTGCTCAACAAATTTGTATATCATATTCACAGGTAACTAATTTTAAATCCTCATTCAACCTATTCTAAAAAAAGTCGACTAGATTGCAAACGACAAACTTCTTTAAACGAAAGATTAGTCATAAAATTTGTATAGACCATAAGCTTAAAGACGAAGTCTTGTGATTCATGCATTCTTCACACAGCTCACGGTCAATAACAATTTATATTAAATATTTTTGTTATTTGAGGGAAAACTTATAGAGTGCAAACTTTTATCACCTACAACTAACATCATCAATTAATCCTCCCAGGAAGTCTTTAGAAAATAAATATCCTAAATTATAATAGAATCGTCAATGATGGATTAGACAAAATTATATTGTTCCTATCAATTAAAAAGAAATTTTGACGAATGTATTATCTAATTTTCCTACCTTGAGATTCAGAAGATTGCTTTAAGCTGCTAAGTTGAATAGCTACTGAGCTAGCGGATCCCGTGCGAATATTTGACACAAAAGGTAAACAAATGAGAACACTAGCCCCTTTGTTTATTTACTTTCTATTGTTTCTAAAGAACAGTATTAATTTTTTTTTAATAAAATTAAAAAGATCTTTATGGTTTGCTTATTTAAAATAATTAGATGCCAATTAATTTATATAAAATGAATAAATAGGCCTAACGAGAAGTGTGAAATAAATTATGATTAATATACGAATAAATACCAAAGAAAAATGAAGTGAAAAAGATTTTTGATATCATTCCTAACCAGTTGTTTGGCTTTAAAATCTAAAAGATCAATGATTTTTCCCGAGTTTTTTTTTTTAGCTATTCAGCTTTTGAATTTGTTACTACAAGTCTACTTGGATTAGGATGTATGAAGATTTTGCCTCAATGAGTCCTTGTTGTTAATTTGCACCACCCCCCTCCCCCTGCCAATTTCATAAAATTTAGTGACCAGATGAAGAAATAAATTATTTTAAAAAATTCAGTATTTTTGAACTTTTATTACGACGTAACTAAAAATTGACGTAGTTTACTTTTTTTTTACTTTCTCGTACCTCTATATATATGTTAATATATAGAGAGAGAAAGTATTGGTTCATGTCAAAAATTCGATGTCGAGATTTTTGATGGATATACACGTTTTGAGGTCCCCTGAATCCAAAAAAGTGGTTTTCGCGACATGGTCTGTCTGTCTGTCTGTGTGTGTGTGTGTGTGTGTGTGTGTGTGTGTGTGTGTGTGTGTGTGTGTCTGTGAACAAAATATCTCAAGAACGGAAAAAGTTAGGGAGGTTGAAATTTTATATTTAAGTTAGGCACCCCCCTGGGACGTGACACGAAGCTTTTGAACAAAATCGGCCAAAGAGTAGCTACTAGTACTTTACTGATGCACTTTTTCAGTTTTTTTCGATTTTCTCTAAATTCGCTCCAACGATTTTTTTTTAATTCAAAAATCAATTATTTTTTAGATTCTCTTTAAAATGTATATTCTCATTTTGGGATTGAAATCTTCTGAAGACCACTTTACTCTTGTACTCCATAGAAAAGATAGGAGAAATGGTTGCCATGGTAACAAAATATAAATATTTTCACATCTTGAAAATCGAATGTACCGTACTGTCGGAAACTAAATACATGTCGACACAAAAAATCTGGTGTGACAAGCACAGTACACAACATTCGATTACCGAAGGTAAGAGAAAGTTGTGTGCTGTGCGCCAGTCACACCAGATTTTTTTAATATGCATCAGGACTATATCCAGGTGGGATAAGGGGTCCAAACCAATACTTTCTCTCTATATACTGTAATATAGGTAAGAGAAAGTAAAAATTGTTTGATGCCAATCGTTTGTTTCTTAGAATTTTTACAAAAACTGATTAAGACCAAGTCTGCTTCGGATCATGTAGTTATTGTATTTTGTATTTGTGTATTTTGTGGATGTATACAGAATGTAACTGTGGTATGGCTGTGGGCCGAAAGCCAATAAATGAAAAAAAAGGTCTGCTTCGGCATATTTTTAATTTGTTTTTGACAACAACAAAATGCACTACAAGTTTAATAAGAACATTTATTTAATTTAGTCTCTGATAATTTTTTTTTTTTTTTTTTTTAATAATGTCTGCTTTCTTATTATCAATCAAATCTAGAAGGAAATGATAATTTAAGTCTGGCTATTAATAATATCTACAATTTCTTTTAAACAGAAGCTGACCAAATAGAAGATAATGAATATATATTTGTACAAAAAAGAAAGTCCAAAGGAAGTTTATTTTTGAAATCATGATGATGGTGATGATAATAAATGATATAACCATAGGCGGATCCTAAGGTAAAGGGGAAAGAGGGCGAGGAGTAAGTTTTGTATCTTCTAATGTCCCTGAACCATTAAAATACCCCGTTTTTAATTTGTTGTAGAGAAAAAAATAAAATAGGCTTTATATTTACAACCCTTTGGATGGTTTAGAAAAAGTAAAAGTAAGACTTCACAAAGGAAAAACTGTCAAGGGATTTAGGTCGGAATGAAGAAGAGGGTAGGAAGAGTTGTAAAAAAGGGCGAGGGGAAAATTGGACCTGTATAAAAAGGGTCAATGAAAATTCATGACGAAACAAGACAAAAAGAAACATTTAAAGTGTCCGAGATAATTTCAAAAAATAATTTCGAACTGAGATTACTCCGGTTAGGCAAGATCAAACACTGCTAAATCTCGGATGAATGATCCCAATTTTTTAATACAATTAAGCAAGAGCTATATTAAGTTACACGGGTGTGTGTGTGTGTGGAACGATCTTCGATAATTTTTTGTTAATAAAAAGTGTGTTTGTCAAGACTAATGGACTAAACCGGCTAATAGGCTATAAATAAACAATAAAAAAATTTTAGGAAGATATATAGAGCGATCCAGATGCAAAAAATGAATAGTTTGTTAAGCATAGAACAACAATTTTTAAAAAAAATAGAGAAAATTATAAACTTGAAAAGACCAAAAATTAAGCAAATATCTTAATTACTTAAAAAAAAAAATGTCCTCCATTTTTAAAGATGAAACAAAAGTCAAACACTCCTATTAAAAATCAGAGAAAGGAAAAAATTACAAAACTAGAAAAAACAATAAGATGAAGAAAAAAAAAAGATTTAAAAATAATGCACTTATTTTATATCAAATTGATAAAAAAATTTTTATTATTTTTTCTAATTTATTATTATATTTAATTTGTAAGGTAGTTTTGACCCCTGAATCACATAACCTCACTAAAGTTATGTCATTTATCTTCATCAGTGTAAAAATAACCTTTTATAGGCTTTTTGTTTGGTGAGCTATGACAATTTCAACAAAGGATTGAGTCATTTTTGTTAATCCTCCTTCACTAAACAAAAAAAAACTATCAGCTGACAATGTCAAACTTCCAGAAGCTAACTTTAATATGAGTGGTTCAAAGCAAAAGTGAACCAAGTCCAAAAGTAAACAATTTTCTTATTTTTCCCTTTTTTGATAGTAAATTATGGTAGTTATTCGGTGTAATGATGAAGAATTTCAATACTAATCCTCGAGAAGCAGCAGTTCCTTAATGAAAAAAAATCTTGTGACTGGTCGCTCACATACACAGACAGACCATGTGAAAACCACTTTTTCGGATTCATGGAAGTTTTTTTGACCCCTGAATCGCCTAACCTCTTTAAAAATTGTCATTTATCTTCATCAATGTAAAAAGAACCTTTTAAGGTTTTTTTTTTTATTGTTTGGTGAGCTATGACAATTTCAACAAAGGATTGAGTCATTTTGCTAGTCCTTCACTAAACAAAAATTCTGACTATCGTTTGACAATGTCAAACTCACAGAAGCTAACTTTAATAATTTAATAAAACTTCTATTAGTCAAGTATAGAGTCGAGGGACAATATTAAGTTCTACCTATGCGTTTTCTACTTGTGATTATTTCATTGTTTTTATAAAAGAAAATGAAAATCTATGTTGGAAATTTTCTATGTTTGAACCATGATAGTTTCCATTCAAAAATATATAATATTTTTTTTTAAACAATGAAATAATCACAAGTAGAAAACTCATTGATAGGACTTAATATTGTCCCTCACTGTACTTTAAACAATTTTCTGGACAAAATTAGAATATACATTTTAAAGAGCATGTAAAAAATAATTGATTTTTCAATTTTAATCAAAATCGTTATAGCCGAGTTAGAGAAATTCGAAAAAAAAAAAACTGAAAAAGTACTACAGTAAAGTACTAGTATTTTTTGGTAGATTTTGTTCAAAAGTTTATTTAGACTGTCCGAGAGAGCTTAAAAATGTCCACACAGACCAATTTGGGGGAGCCACTTTTTTGGACACAGGGTACCTCTAAACATATCCATGAAAATATCGACATCGAATTTTTGACATGATCGCAATATTTCTATATTATTACATATAGAGTAAAAATTTATAATAAACTCACTCATTCTCTGAACTTTTTCAGATACAATCACTAACAGTCTTACGTTTAGAATATTACTTTTTCAACTGGAAATTAGAAACAAGATGTTTCTAAATTTCATAGAAGCTTCAAAAAAATTAATCAAAAATAGAGAAAAGGTGTTTTTTTTTTTTTTATAAGAAAATACTAGTGAAATTTTCAAAATACTCTATTTTATATGAAGAGTGAGAATAATGGAATAATTAAAAGCTGCATGTTATAAAAAAAAAAATCTATAACACTCACGAGAAGAAAGTGGTTGGGATGACTAAATTTTTTTTTTAATTAATCAATTGAAAATATAATAATGGACATTGAAGAGAAAAAATTTTTTTTTTTATTAATTACAAGTAAGGAAGGTTGTCGGTCCAGCTGAGAGTTAAAAAAGAGTTGAACTGCAACTCACATAAGTCGCAAGAGAAGAGGAAGAAGGAACAGTGGAACAAGAGAAATGAGAATGGAGGAACAGTGGAACGAGGACTGGGCGCGGGGCCACCTCCTCTTCCACTACCCAGAGCCCCTGACTTTGCCTCTGCCTAACCCAACACCCACCGACCGACCCATCCGCCTCTCTGTCAACCTCACTCTCAAAAAAAAAAAAAAAAAAAAAATTAAAATAATTAACCTTAAAAAAGCAGCTCACTTATATCACATCTCATCTCAATTGCGACGCAATTAAAAAAAAAAATAAAATAAAATTGACAGAAAAAAAAAGAAATATTCTACTCACCCTTTTTTAACATTTTTACTAGATCTTTTTTTTTTAAGCTTGACTTTTTTTTTTCTAATCCAAGAAATCACTCAATTAAAATGGAATACATGCAAATTTTTTTTTTTATATATATATTTAGTTAGGCCTTATATCTATTTTTGTTCCGTTAATAAATTTCATATTTTTTTTGCTATAAATTAAAAATTTAATTTAATATTATAATCAAAAAAAAAAAATTAATTGAAAAAAATCAGATTATAACCTGATCTCCATTTCAAAGCCTTCCAGTGAAAAAAAAATAATCTCAGTGAATAATTATAAAAATGAAAAAAAATGATTAGTTAAAGGCTTGCAAAGAATAAAGAAAGCCTTTGGGTAAAATTAAAATGAAAGAAGGCAGAAGTGAGAGCAGCCATGTTGAACAGATATTAGGCCTAACCGACGTCACAGGAGGTGCTAAAGAACTTAACGGCACTTACTACTTATTTTCATCCCTTCTAAAGGAGGATTCGGTGATTGCTTGTTCCCTTCTGCAAAGGACGTTGTCCTTGGACGTCCACTCATTTCTATCGTCGCTCAATTCTATTTAAAATGTACATTAAATTCATAGATATATCACATTTCTTGTGAACACCATTGTGCACGATACATGGAAAAGGGGGCTGCTGGCCAGTCTTGCGTATTTAGACTTTAAACACTAAACAAATGAGCATGAAATTCACGCAACAACTAGAGAACACAAGATTATAAAACGTTTTAAATAATACTCTCTAAAGAAAGACAAGTATTACATTAGAGAATAGTACGGCATAGATCGCCTCGGCAACAAATTTTAGAAGCTTTAGACATTGACCTATTCGGCTGGGTTCGTGGCCAATCAGATTGCCTTCCCTGGAGCCGAAACTTGCCGATTGCAACGTCACAGTTTAATCGTGACGTCAGCATAGATTTCATTGGGCTTGGGAAAGAAACTGCTTCCATCTATTGGCTAATATTTGAAATACGAATTTTAAATATTCAATATATTAATAATTTATATTTCTTTTTTTTTAGTATGAGAATATTTGACGAAAAAAATCAACCAGATGTTGAGAATATATTATAAAACAAACTAGAAAAAAAATTTTAAAAACAATATAAAGAAAAATAGTAATTTTTTTTTTGTACTAACCCACTCCAGTATTTAAACCATGTCATAGTGCTGATTTAAATTTTTTATTTATAAAATATTTATTTTACCTTTCCAAGAGAAAAAGGAATGGAATAATTTTATTATATTAGGAGGCGATTAGCAAAGGTTAGGCAGTTAAGCTTATAATCCTGAGTTGAAGACAATACCCCATGGCAAAAAACTTTAAGATGCCTTCTTCTGAGAAAGGAAACGGGAACCCAACTCAGGTAAAGACTGGTAGATTACATTTCTATCCTAAAAAGAGAAACCATTTTTATCATATTCAGGACTATTCTCTAAAAACAGGTATTAAAATGTAACATCATAAATTGTATGTTAAAAAATAAAGTAAAACATCAGCGATTCTTTAAACCAAGTTTTAACAGCGACGTTAACATTTTATTTTTTAGCACTAACAATTGTAAGTGTTAACAATTATAGCTGTTTTCTGCTTGTTCGTGTTTTTACAACGCTGATTTCAGATATTAAAAGTTTTTGCTTGGAGAATAGACCTGAACAACTGTATAAAAGTAGCTTATTTCAAATAAAGGATGAAAAAAAAAAAAACAGTAAATAATTATTGTATATATTATTATTATTTTTTTTAAACCGTAAGCTATATCGATTCACAATATATATATATTTCTACAACGAAAATTTAAAAAGAGAAAATATTTAATAGCTGCATGAAAAAATTAAATAATAATAAAAATAAAATAATAAAATAACAATTAGAATCATAAGTGAACATTTCCGATTCTTATTAAATATGCCTTTTTTATATCGATCACAAGTTTGTTTGTTTTTTATTTAATTATAATAAATAATCGGATAGCATATACTGTTGATATAAAAGCGTAAATAATATCAGAGTTGACAGACATGCTGAGAATATCTTAGATAACGCCTTTTCGCTTAAGAATAATAAAAACTATGAATAGTGTTGTTATTAATTAAGAGCAGTGCTGGTGAGCACTGCAACACCTCTCTCATAAAAGCTATGCTGTTCTTGCCCCGGGGCAATATTCAAATCAATTGTGAAGAGAAGCTCTGTACGCGTTGAATTGAGATATACGGGAAGTGAGAGCTTCCCTTGCCTAGAAATATCAGCTCCTGGAGTCCCAGATCTGCAATAAAATTTTAATATTTTATTAAATTTTGCTTGAAATCTTATAGGATAAAAAAATCTATTAATTAAATGTGACCCTTAAAATATGTAAAGGTAATTAGTACTCTTAATATAAATTGGACGGGGTCAAAAAGTCACCCATCTTCAGGACAATGATTTAAATAAATTTTTTCTCTGCCCCCTCTTTAGTTGTTAGAGAGCTTAGAAATAAATATGTCATGAGCTCAAATCAGATTGACATTTTGAGGTCCCCTGAATCCAAAAAGGTGGTTTTCGCAACATGGTCTGTCTAATTGTGAACAAAATATCTCAAGAACGAAAAGAGCTAGGAGATTGAAATTTTATATTCAATTTAAGTACATCCCTGAGATGTATCACGAAACTTTAGAACAAAATCGGCTAAAAAGTACTAGTACTTTATTGATGCACTTTTTCACTTTTCTTCGATTTTCTCAAAATTCCCTCCAAAGATTTTGATTAAAATTCAAGAATCAATTATTTTTTAGATGCTCTTTAAAATGTATATTCTAATTTTGCCCTTGAAATCTTCTGAAGACCACTTTACTCTTGTACTTCATAGGAAAAATAGGAGAAATGGTTGCCATGGTAACAAAATATAAATATTTTCCCATGTTTATAAATTTTACATCTTCAAATTCAAAAGTAACATACTGTCTGACACTAAATATATGTCGACTGGAGTGATAACTGATTTTGGCTGCAATAAGCACAGAACACAACTTTCGATTACCGAAGTTAAGAGAAAGTTGTGTGCTGTGTGTCACACCAGATTTTTTCTAACTCAGATGATTATATGAGAGTGTAAACAAAGATTTTAAAGACTTTTATAATTATAAAACTATTAACTCTTCCACCTCTAAAAATAATATTAAAATGTTTTGGCTGCAATACAAAATTTAGTTAAAAAATAATATTAATTAAAATTTTTCTTTATGAAAAATAAAAGATAACTTGACTAAAAAGTTAGGTAGGGCAGCCTGGTGAAGAATAATTAAATTTCGCTCGTTGTTAGGAGTATATTCAGGAAAACAAATTAATTTTCTTAACAAAACTTTGTTGGGACATGTCAAAGCAAATCAGATTTACGGAGGGGGGGGGGGGAGAATATAATTAGGGGTGTTCGATTATGGAAAAAAATAATCGGTTATCGATTATGAAAAAATAATCGATTATTCCGATTAATCGATTATTGGGTCCGGACAGTCGAAAAAAAATCGATTATGAAAAAAAATAATCGATTATACCTTTTTTTCTCTAGCAAAATTTTTTTCCCTCCCTTGAAAATCATTCTACCTTTTTTTTTTTAGCTAAACGCAGATCTTGTCAAACGATTTTTCCCCAATAATTGATTATGAAAAATAATCGAATTTTAATCAATTATTTTTTGTAGAAAATAAACGGTGAATAATCGATTATTTCGCGCAGCCCTAAATTTAATACAAAAAACAAACCCCTTTATTACAACAAAAAAAAAATAGAGATTTTTTTTTGTTATAATTTGGGTTTCTATGTGTTTTTTTTAATATACCATGGCGAACATAAACATTTGCACCCTAACAGGTTTGAAAGACGCCTACTAGTTAGGCAGCCCAATTGACTCACCACTACATATGCACTGTCTGTGTGAATTTACCTGAGCTAGGGTTCCGAGGGTCTTTTATGATAGACCATAAACCATCCCTTTGGACAATAGATAAATTTTAAATAAAAAATTTGCGAATTCCTCTTCTAAACACCGAAAAAACTTAAATTTCAATTTTTAGTTTTTAATGTTTGCTTTTGTTTAATTCGTAGGGCCTACAGGGGTTGGAGAAAAAAAAACTCAAAATATGTGTACTTTTTTTCGCTTATATCTCGTAAACTAAGCATATTTTGTGAATTTTAATAAATTAGAAAGAGTATAAAATTTGGATGATAAAACAAACGAATTTTCCGCCCCAATATTAACCAAGATTCGGCCTATCAAAGTTGCTTTTTTTTCATTTCGAGATAATTTAGACTTTTTTCAGTTTTTCTCTTATATCTCGTAAACTAAACATATTTTGTGAATTTTACCCAATATTAACCGAGATACGGCCGATCAAAGTTTCTATTTGCTTACATTTCGAGGAACTTGGGCTAACTTTGATCGACCGTATCTCGGTTAATATTAGGTTTACATATTCGTTTTAACAACGAAATTTTAGCAAATGTAATGCTCTACAACTTTGTATTGTACTCTGGTGCACAAAATAAAAACTGAAAAAAGTCCTCAAATTTTGAGGTTTTTGCAACCCACTCTCTCACTCCCCCCAAGTTAGTACAGGGTCCTCGAAGTCAAAAACTTTTGATAGATCCTAGAGTACCCCCCAAATAACCTGTAAAAATTTCTACAAGCAAATGGTGGCTTTTTTTTTTTAAATAAGAATCTTTTAACGCCCCGAGATATTATTATAAAGGTATCGGAGAAAATATTATTAAAAATTGGGATACAAGTTTCTTTCAAATTTTGAAATAAGTTAATTTTTTCCAAATAACAAGATGAAATTAATAAAATAGTTGAAATTCTATTAATTTGAGATCAAATTCATTTGATATGAAAAGGCTACGCTATATCCCTATATATATATTGTTCAAAAGGGTTGGTTTATGGTCTATCATAAAAGACCCTCAGAACCCCTAGCTCAGGTAAATTCACACAGACAGTGCATATGTAGTGGTGAGTCAATTGGGCTGCCTAACTAGTAGGCGTCTTTCAAACCTGTTAGGGTGCAAATGTTTATGTTCGCCATGGTAGAAAGAGCAAATGCCTTTAAGTTATGCAACCATAGTCACAGATAGAGATCATCTGTGCCTTGGTTGCATAACTTAAGGGCTCTCTCTAAGCTGCTAGAGTGTCTACCTTTGCCTAATACTGATAGTATATATATATTTATACTCTGATTATTTTAATTATTATATTTCCTGTATTTACAAATTTGTAAAGTCCCAACAGTTTAGGCACTCATTCATTATCTGTTGTGTCCCCGTAAAAGAAGATTTTCCTATATTAGAAATTAAAAAAAAATCATACCGAATCCATCGCAATAAAGTAACTGGCAAATCAGTCATAATAGTAGATGTCAGAAGAAGCTGATTATTTCGGCAATGAGCGCCTTGAAGTTTCAGGCCCACGACAGCAAAACTGCAATCATCTAACTGGGGTACTGCACTACCATCAGCCTCTGTGATGGTCACATCTAGGATCAGCTCCTCGAGAGACCAGCTATTTGCTTGAGCAACACATTGTCTCGTTGCTGTGATGTAAGCCTCGGGATTGAGTAAACCTCCCAACCAAACGTGGAACGTCTGCAAAGAATATATTTTGTTTTATTATATAATTTGTAGATTTAAACTATTAACCAGAGATTCTATGTATTTATGAGAAATTAAAAATACTAGCCTCGCCCAAAGAATACATAAATATTTCTCTATACATTTCCTATGGGAGAAATATGTAACTTTAGAAATTAATAACTAAAAAAGTTATAAGAATTTAGAGACGAAAATAGTTTTTCTGTAATTCCTAGAAAGTCCTCTTTAAGCATATACAATTTCGTTTCAAAATTCCAACGGGAAGTTGCCCAAATAGAGCGTGACAGACAGACGGACAGCAAGACGGACATTATATAAATATGTACTATTCCAATCCAGTGCCTGTTTGAAGATATGTTTGCATTCATAGAATACATAAATGCAAAGAATACATAAATATTTCCCTATATATTCCCTATGGGAGAAATCGTAATTTTAGGAATTAATAACTCAAATAGTTATAGGAATTTCGGGACGAAAATAATTTTCCTGTAATCCCTAGAAGGTACTCTTTAAGCATATAAAATTTCGTTTCAAAATTCCAACGGGAAGAGCCTGACAGACAGACGGACATTAGCGAATTATATAAATAGAGATGAGAGGTTATTTTCAATTATTTATTAGAAATTAACATTTTTAAATTAATAAATAATTGAAAATTATAACCGTGTTTTTAATTTCTCATAAATATTTAATATTGAGTCTGAACATTATTTTTTAAGTTGAGATATTTAATATTTTTAAAGTAAATTTTACCTTGATATCTTTGGCTCCTCCTTGAGATACCAATTGAGAAACTCTTTGCAGTTGTTGTACACGCTGACTAAAATCAGTGATCCATTGAATGACTGTACATCCACGGGGTACTGTGTATCGTCGCCAACTTGGAGGGAGAATTCCCTTCACCAGGTCAGATAGCATTGAACGATGATAATTGGTTTGTTTCTTCTCTCCCTAAATAAATTATAAATTATTAGCAGTTATTTAAGATATAAAATAAATAAATAAATACCTGGCAGATGAGAACAACATCTTCCAGATCATGAATGACATCACGCAAAAGTCGCGCTCCGCTGTTAACCTCACGTTCAAAATAACGATACAATGGATCTTTAATGTTTTCAACAGTTCGGCGAAGAGTCTAAAATAATGGTTTTATATTATGAATAAAATAAATGAGAGAAAAATAAATTAATTGTATACCTGAAGAGATTTGGGCAAGAGTTTGAGCCAAGTGGTTGCTGAATTATGGAGAGTGCGCATCCAAGAAGGACGGCCATCAGCTTCAACGCCAGACATGCCCATTGACATAGAGGATCCTGTTGTTGGAGATCCTGTGGTCGGCTCTTCAGAGGAATAAGCCAATTCATCATCATCCTCTAATTGTTGCATCTTGAGTAATTTCCCAACAAGATCTGTACCTCTGGTGGTTAATAATACTTTTTCAGCATTGTTAGGTAATCCCAGCCATGACGGAGTTTGGCGGTCGGCTAATGATTCAATCCAATGTAAGAAATGGTCCCTTCGAGTGCCATCAGGCATTGTGATATGTCGTTGACCGCCTGGTCCTCCGGCCACTCCGTCAACATTAGCGACAAGTGCGAAATCTGTTTCAAAACTACGTGGAGTGAAAAGTTTACTTAAAAATGAACCTAGCAATCTCTGATCAAAATCATTATCAATTTTTCCTCCATAAATGCATTGAGATAAGAGCATGACAAGAGCGTCCCAAGGTACTTTTTCTGGGGGCAAATTAGTTCGGTTCATAGCTGTAGATTCAATCCAAGTGTCTAAAGTATCACAGGCAACTCGTAAATCGGATTCATTAAATTCATAGTATTTAGCCCATCCAAGCGGGGCATAACGCAGACGTTCCTGAACAATTGCATGGAACCAAGCTAGAAGGAAGTAGAGGCGAGCTCTTTCATTAGGTGGTTTCATCATCCTTGATGCTGGCACTGTACTGAATGTGCGAAGGAGGTTAGCACGAATACCAGGTGGTGGTTCAAACACGAAAATACGTCCAGCGCGAAGCAAATTCACTGGGACTTTTGGATTTATTTCCATTGTAAGGAATAATCGGAAAGCAGAATGAGGTTGAAGGGAATGAAGTTTCTTCTCAAGTTGGACTAGCCACTGCGGTGCAAGATGAACGTTTTTAAGTAACACCCATTTTCCTGATTTTACTGCCATATTAATAGCTCTATCAGCTTGATTGAAGCCTTCAGCAGAACCAATAGCAATACTGGAGAGAGGTTTGCCTTGATCTGCTGCTAAATCATCGACACGGCCACTGGCATCGTATCCAGGAACTGAACAGAGCAAGGCTGGTACGTTAGCTCGTAATTCTTTATCAACAATTACAGCAAGATCCAGTTCACTTTCGGCTGCAGGCATGAAGTCTTCTCCCAGAACAGCACTGACGAGTAATTGTGCAGCGGCGATGACACGATCAGGTCGGAAAGCCTGAATTACCAACAGTTGATGCATAGCAGTGCCAATTGGACTAAGAGGTTTCTCTTCTTCCCACAAACGTGGGACACACTGTTCAGGGGTACTTTGTTGTAGCCAAGCTCCATATTCTGGCATCTCTGAAATAGCGTGGGCTAGATTTTTAAAAGCTGTTAATCTAGTAGATAATCGATACAGAGCCTCGAGTTGTTCCGAGGAAAGTCCTTCAACGTGTGGTGGTTTAGCAGTTAACATACCCTCACGGCCTCTTAAAAGAAAGCAAATTCTACATCTAAGCTAGGCTCCGCAGGAACTCCTTTGAGATGAATTCGACAAAGAAGAAGAGCAAATGTTAGACGATCAGTGTGTAACATTCCCCGGGCAACTCGTTCATAACATACTCCAAAGAGATCTTTGGTAATAATTTCAAGACGTTGTGAATAATCAGCCTTTTCTTGAAGTTTAGGATTGGAATAAAGAACTGATGAAAAAATATCCAAAAAGAATTTAAGTGAATACTGATAAAGGAAATGAATTTGATTAAGACTATCCATTGTGAAATAAATATTACTGCAGGCTTGTGAAAGGGGCATATATTGTTGGGAGACAGTTTCAATTTCTCCAATAACTTTATCAGTTTCTTCAACTTTCTTACTAATATCGGCAGCTTCTTGTTTAAGCGTCTCCAAAGTGGTAATAACGCTATCATCATCGAGAATTTTTCCCTTGGCATCATTAAGGGCCTGTAACAGGGATTTTTCTAAATGCCTTAACCGAAGATGGAATTCTCCTTGAAGTTTAAGTAAATCACTTCGTTTTTCATCGATATCAGGTCTTTCAGCTTTGAGTACTTGATTTAAGCATTGGGTTTGTAACGATGACCTGGTGACTGTAAAGTTAACAAATGTCACACGGGAACAAATATCAGGTGGGAATTCAACAGTTGGATCACGAGTTGATAAGAAAATCACAAACGAAGGTGATAAATCGATATCTTGATCCCCAAGTGTAATGAGTACTCGTCCTCCAGTACGCCGTAGTTCGCGATTCAAAACAGGATTTAATATTGGATCATAATTTTCAACATCCTAAAAAAAAAATATATATGAATTAGAAAGTTATCAAATAACGATTTATGTAAAAAAAAATGCATTTAGTTAAGGAATTGAATGAGCATTTTATTAATTAGAAATATAAAGCTAAAACAAATGATTATTGTGTCATTCATGCACTAATGCGTTATGTAGTAATTCTAAATTTAAAATGCTTTGACTGCCTAAAATATTTAATAATAAAATTACCTGAACAAGAAGAGGATTGCCAAATCGAAGAGCAGATTCAAGATTCTTCCGGAATGAGTCATCAAGGAAACTAGTCTTGGTAATCTTTTTGTCTTTAAATTCATTCATGATATATTCAGTTGCCTGTCCCGAGGGATCAATAATCAACGGATATCGATTGAATCTCTTAAGCATGATGGCATTCTCCGTACAAAGATCATCGGTTGGTAGAGCGTGTGCTTGCCAACGCAAACGCTCATCCGGATTGGAAAGATATTCCGTACGGGCAATATCAGCTCGGAATTGAAGTCCAGCTTGATGTAAATGATGACACCAGGTGGCAAACAGATTTTGACGATACTGCAAAAAAAGATATTATTTAAATAATACATGAAGAAGCCTATTTTTATAATAAAAATATTTTTCAATAAAATGAAATTTAGAATCATTTTAGGCTAGAAACTTAATAACCATCCAGATCTATTCTCTAAGCCAAAACGTTAACTTTTAACATCTGAAATCAGCGTTAATTCATTTTAACACCTCCTTGCCTCAAATTGCTATTCTGTAAGCAAAAACTTTAGCGCCAAAGCGTTAAAATTTATTCAAAAGTGTTAAACATTAATGTTATGTCTAGGGGTGCCTTTAATATTTTAACGCCGTATTTAATTCATCAAAATGGCGTCTTTAACCAAAAAGTAAGATTATGATTTTGACAGCTTTGAGATAGAAGCAACATGTTAACGTCGCGATTAAAACTTTGTTTAGAGATTAGAGTAGCATTTTTTAATGCTGGAGTGTCAAATAGGGCTACTAGATTGAAAATAACAAATCAAGTTAGTAATGGTTAGAGGTTATCGAGGGGTGTAAAAACACGAACAAACAGTAATCATTATCTTCATCGTTAACACCTGGTGTCAAAATGTCAAATGTTAACGTCGCTGTTAAAACTTGGATTAGAGCAGCGGTTCCCAACCCGTGGGCCGCGGCCCAATTGAGGGTTGCGAGCTGATTGAAACTGGGCCGTGGACGTCTAAGAAAAGATAAAAATTATATATATTTA
>JAKCPI010025202.1:0-16668 GCA_023213315.1 Euborellia annulipes
AATTTAGAGACGAAAATAGTTTTTCCTGTAATCCCTAGTCATCTTTAAGCATATAAAATTTCGTTTCAAAATTCCAATGGGAAGTTGTCTAAATAGAGCGTGACAGACAGACGGACATTAGTGAATTATATAAATATTAATAGATACTATGCCAGTCCAGTGCCTGCTTGAGGATTTGTTTACATTCATAGAATACATAAATGCAAATAATACATAAATATTTCCCTATATATTCCCTATGGGAGAAATCGTAACTTTAGGAATTAATAACTCAAATAGTTATAGGAATTTCGGGTCGAAAATAATTTTCCTGTAATCTCTAGAAGGTACTCTTTAAGCATATAAAATTTCGTTTCAAAATTCCAACGGGAAGAGCCTGACAGACAGACGGACATTGCGAATTATATAAATAGAGATGAGAGGTTATTTTCAATTATTTATTAGAAATTAACATTTTTAAATTAATAAATAATTGAAAATTATAACCGTGTTTTTAATTTCTCATAAATATTTAATATTGAGTCTGAATATTTTTTTTAAAGTTTAGATATTTAATATTTTTAAAGTAAATTTTACCTTGATATCTTTGGCTCCTCCTTGAGATACTAATTGAGAAACTCTTTGCAGTTGTTGTACACGCTGACTAAAATCAGTGATCCATTGAATGACTGTACATCCACGGGGTACTGTATATCGTCGCCAACTTGGAGGGAGAATTCCCTTCACCAGGTCAGATAGCATTGAACGATGATAATTGGTTTTGTTTCTTCTCTCCCTAAATAAATTTTAAATTATTAGCAGTTATTTAAGATATAAAATAAATAAATAAATACCTGGCAGATGAGAACAACATCTTCCAGATCATGAATGACATCACGCAATAGTCGCGCTCCGCTGTTAACCTCACGTTCAAAATAACGGTACAATGGATCTTTAATGTTTTCAACAGTTCGGCGAAGAGTCTAAAATAATAGTTTTATATAATGAATAAAATAAATAAATAAATTAATTAATTGTATACCTGAAGAGATTTGGGCAAGAGTTTGAGCCAAGTGGTTGCTGAATTATGGAGAGTGCGCATCCAAGAAGGACGGCCATCAGCTTCAACGCCAGACATGCCCATTGACATAGAGGATCCTGTTGTTGGTGATCCTGTGGTCGGCTCTTCAGAGGAATAAGCCAATTCATCATCATCCTCTAATTGTTGCATCTTGAGTAATTTCCCAACAAGATCTGTACCTCTGGTGGTTAATAATACTTTTTCAGCATTGTTAGGTAATCCCAGCCATGACGGAGTTTGGCGGTCGGCTAATGATTCAATCCAATGTAAGAAATGGTCCCTTCGAGTGCCATCAGGCATTGTGATATGTCGTTGACCGCCTGGTCCTCCGGCCACTCCGTCAACATTAGCGACAAGTGCGAAATCTGTTTCAAAACTACGTGGAGTGAAAAGTTTACTTAAAAATGAACCTAGCAATCTCTGATCAAAATCATTATCAATTTTTCCTCCATAAATGCATTGAGATAAGAGCATGACAAGAGCGTCCCAAGGTACTTTTTCTGGGGGCAAATTAGTTCGGTTCATAGCTGTAGATTCAATCCAAGTGTCTAAAGTATCACAGGCAACTCGTAAATCGGATTCATTAAATTCATAGTATTTAGCCCAACCAAGCGGGGCATAACGCAGACGTTCTTGAACAATTGCATGGAACCAAGCTAGAAGGAAGTAGAGGCGAGCTCTTTCATTAGGTGGTTTCATCATCCTTGATGCTGGCACTGTACTGAATGTGCGAAGGAGGTTAGCACGAATACCAGGTGGTGGTTCAAACACGAAAATACGTCCAGCGCGAAGCAAATTCACTGGGACTTTTGGATTTATTTCCATTGTAAGGAATAATCGGAAAGCAGAATGAGGTTGAAGGGAATGAAGTTTCTTCTCAAGTTGGACTAGCCACTGCGGTGCAAGATGAACGTTTTTAAGTAACACCCATTTTCCTGATTTTACTGCCATATTAATAGCTCTATCAGCTTGATTGAAGCCTTCAGCAGAACCAATGGCAATACTGGAGAGAGGTTTGCCTTGATCTGCTGCTAAATCATCGACACGGCCACTGGCATCGTATCCAGGAACTGAACAGAGCAAGGCTGGTACGTTAGCTCTTAATTCTTTATCAACAATTACAGCAAGATCCAGTTCACTTTCGGCTGCAGGCATGAAGTCTTCTCCCAGAACAGCACTGACGAGTAATTGTGCAGCGGCGATGACACGGTCAGGTCGGAAAGCCTGAATTACCAACAGTTGATGCATAGCAGTGCCAATTGGACTAAGAGGTTTCTCTTCTTCCCACAAACGTGGGACACACTGTTCAGGGGTACTTTGTTGTAGCCAAGCTCCATATTCTGGCATCTCTGAAATAGCGTGGGCTAGATTTTTAAAAGCTGTTAATCTCGTAGATAATCGATACAGAGCCTCGAGTTGTTCCGAGGAAAGTCCTTCAACGTGTGGTGGTTTAGCAGTTAACATACCCTCACGGCCTCTTAAAAAGAAAGCAAATTCTACATCTAAGCTAGGCTCCGCAGGAACTCCTTTGAGATGAATTCGACAAAGAAGAAGAGCAAATGTTAGACGATCAGTGTGTAACATTCCCCGGGCAACTCGTTCATAACATACTCCAAAGAGATCTTTGGTAATAATTTCAAGACGTTGTGAATAATCAGCCTTTTCTTGAAGTTTAGGATTGGAATAAAGAACTGATGAAAAAATATCCAAAAAGAATTTAAGTGAATACTGATAAAGGAAATGAATTTGATTAAGACTATCCATTGTGAAATAAATATTACTACAGGCTTGTGAAAGGGGCATATATTGTTGGGAGACAGTTTCAATTTCTCCAATAACTTTATCAGTTTCTTCAACTTTCTTACTAATATCGGCAGCTTCTTGTTTAAGCGTCTCCAAAGTGGTAATAACGCTATCATCATCGAGAATTTTTCCCTTGGCATCATTAAGGGCCTGTAACAGGGATTTTTCTAAATGCCTTAACCGAAGATGGAATTCTCCTTGAAGTTTAAGTAAATCACTTCGTTTTTCATCGATATCAGGTCTTTCAGCTTTGAGTACTTGATTTAAGCATTGGGTTTGTAACGATGACCTGGTGACTGTAAAGTTAACAAATGTCACACGGGAACAAATATCAGGTGGGAATTCAACAGTTGGATCACGAGTTGATAAGAAAATCACAAACGAAGGTGATAAATCGATATCTTGATCTCCAAGTGTAATGAGTACTCGTCCTCCAGTCCGCCGTAGTTCGCGATTCAAAACAGGATTTAATATTGGATCATAATTTTCAACATCCTAAAAAAAAATATATATGAATTAGAAAGTTATCAAATAACGAATTATGTAAAAAAAATGCATTTAGTTAAGGAATTGAATGAGCATTTTATTAATTAGAAATATAAAGCTAAAACAAATTATTATTGTGTCAATTAAAATTACATATACAAATTAAACACTAGGTTATTTGTTTCAAAGGTTTTTATAATTAAAAATTAACACTTGATACGTATTTCGACAATTTCTTGTCATTATCAGAAGTGATTACATTCTAATCTTCTGATGATGACAAGAAATTGTCGAAATACGTATCAAGTGTTAATTTTTAATTATAAAAACCTTTGAAACAAATAACCTAGTGTTTAATTTGTATATTTAATTTTAATTTACAAAATGTTTCAACGAGAACCAACGGTCGAAAGTTTAAATCTTATTATTGTGTCATTCATGCACTAATGCGTTATGTAGTAATTCTAAATTTAAAATACTTTGACTGCCTAAAATATTTAATATTACCTGAACAAGAAGAGGATTGCCAAATCGAAGAGCAGATTCAAGATTCTTCCGGAATGAGTCATCAAGGAAACTAGTCTTGGTAATCTTTTTGTCTTTAAATTCATTCATGATATATTCAGTTGCCTGTCCCGAGGGATCAATAATCAACGGATATCGATTGAATCTCTTAAGCATGATGGCATTCTCCGTACAAAAGATCATCAGTTGGTAGAGCGTGTGCTTGCCAACGCAAACGTTCATCCGGATTGGATAGATATTCCGTACGGGCAATATCAGCTCGGAATTGAAGTCCAGCTTGATGTAAATGATGACACCAGGTGGCAAACAGATTTTGACGATACTACAAAAAAAGATATTATTTAAATAATACATGGAGAAGCCTATTTTTAATAAAAATATTTTTCAATAAAAAGAAATTTAGAATCCTTTTTAGCCTAGAAGCTTAATAACCTTTTATCCAGATCTATTCTCTAAGCCAAAACGTTAACTTTTAACATCTGAAATCAGCGTTAATTCATTTTTTTTTTTTTTTTTTTATTTAAAATTTTTTGGCTCTGGTTAAAAACCATTTGGCCAGCACCAAGGTACGTTAATTCATTTTAACACCTCCTTGCCTCAAATTGCTATTCTGTAAGCAAAAACTTTAGCGCCAAAGCGTTAAAATTTATTCAAGTGTTAAAAATTAATGTTATGTCTAGGGGGTGCCTTTAATATTTTAACGCCGTATTTAATTCATCAAAATGGGGTCTTTAACCAAAAAGTAAGATTATGATTTTGACAGTTTTGAAATAGAAGCAACATGTTAACGTCGCGATTAAAACTTTGTTTAGAGATCAGCGTAGCATTTTTTAATGCTGGAGTGTCAAATAGGGCTACTAGAATGAAAATTAAAAATCAAGTTAGCAATGCGCATGCTCGAGCGAGTTGACATTTTTTGTCAGCTCTAAATATAGTTGGATTAGAGTAAACGGCATTTTTTTATTTTTAATAAAATGGGAATTGTTATTTTCATCTGTTTTATTCCTATACAAACAGAGAAGAGACAATTCTCTCGTTCAGTCGAGCGGGTGGCCGGGTGGCAGGCGCCGAGCTTATCGAGGGGTGTAAAAACACGAACAAGCAGTAATCATTTCATCGTTAACACCTGGTGTCAAAATGTAAAATGTTAACGTCGCTGTTAAAACTTGGATTAGAGGAGCGGTTCCCAACCCGTGGGCCGCGGCCCAATTGAGGGTTGCGAGCTGATTGGACCTGGGCCGAGGACGTCTAAGAAAAGATAAAATTATATATTATATATTTATATAAAATTATATATATATATACACTGGGCCTCAGAGTTTTTTTTTTTACGGAAAAAAGTGGGCCGCACATCAAAAAGGTTGGGAACCACTGAATTAGAGAATAGCATTTTTTAACGCTGGTGTTATTACTTTACTTTTTAACACACCATTTATGATGTTAAATTTTAACGTTTTTAGAAAATAGATTTGATTATGTTTAAACATTAAAAAATATCGAAATAATCAAATATGCGTTCCGATATATATAGATGATAGATGGTGCAAAGAAATCTAAATTGGAAATAAAAAACAAATAGACATTTGTGGTGTTAGGGACTGCATAAAAACTGTGGGCACATATTATATATTAATTAATTAATGTATTTATATTAATAATAGTATGAAAGGTAAGATAATTAAATTTAAAATTAATTAAAACGTCAGATGTTTATTTTTTATAATAATTATTTAATTATAAATTATTATTATAAAAAAAAAATAAACATCTGACGTTTTAATTAATTTTAAATTTAATTATCTTACCTTTTATCATGTACAAAAAATGACAGACATGTCAGAAATAGAGGAATATATTCAACATAATAATAGTAAGTTCTAATATAAACAAAAAAAAAAACAAATGTAATTTGAACAAATGAAGTTAGAAAGTTAGTAAAAATAAGAAGTAATTTCAAAATTCATGAAACTGGTAAACTTAACTAATTAGGTGGGGAACTGTTGACTTACATGTTGGTCAAAATAGCCAGCGTAAGCAAGGAAAGCACTGGATAAAAGAACATCTCCAATAATGGTAGACATTTGAGAGCGGAAAGTTTCACTCGAGGCCTCCCATCGATCTCGTTCAATTCCAAGCGATTTAAGTAAAGCAATCGATCGATCGACTTTCGCTTGAACATTTTCTAAATCAGTTTTAATCGCTTGAGCTTGCGATATCAATTGGGCATATTCTTCTTTATAGGCAGCAATGCTGTGTTCTAATTGTTGAATCAATTGTTTGACTTCTTCGCCACGGGATTTATTCTCCTCAGCTTGAACTTCTAATGAGTGAAGTTCGTCTCTTAAAGGCTCTACACGCTTCAGCATGTCAGCGTAATTGATCTGTGAAAATGTTATAAAAAATACTTTAGAAGTGTAAAAAAAAAAAAAAAAATAGATACAAAATAATGCTCTCTATTTATTTTTATACCTCTTTCTTTCAGAATATATTCAAAAATATATCAATTTTTGATAAGAATTTCATTTATGGTCGGCGGACCACACTCTTTCCCTCCAACCCTATCAAACGTTTTTACGACCGGAAGAAATAGGACAGACCGGCCCGTTGCACAGTCTGACGCCTGTTGAAAAGAGGAAGGAAGAGACAGACATTTAAAGAACTGAAGGACTGCCTGGCCCAGCTCGTGCAACTCGTGGTCGCCATCCACGTACCCACAAGATGTACCATCTATTGCAATGAGAATAAAGCCCGGAAGTTAGGCAACCCAAATGGCAGCTGGTCTGTCTAAGAAATATCTTTTTCAAAGCAGACAATAGGGCGATCGGCCTTTATTACCATAAAAATTTATCTTTTAAATATATTAGTGAACGTGTGCCATTTGGGCTGATTAACTGCCGGGCTTTATTCTCAATACTGTTGCAATAGATGGTAGGCCTTTGAGTAATTCATCAAAATCTTATTAAAAATGAAAAAAATAAATATTAATTAATCAACGGTTATCGTCAAAGTCTTATTTATATGGCCTGAGTTGCCGAAAAGACTGTGTGAGTATGAGTGTGGATGAGAAAAAAGTGTGAGTGTTAAAAAAAAAATAACATTTTTCTATTCTGCCAATAATTTTTTTATTGTTAATTTTTTTTTATTTAATGTCTTTTTCGGCATCTAAGGCCATTTAGACCCCACAATCAATTGATGGCAATATTTGAAGATTTTCATGGCAAGTGGGATTTGAACCCAAATTGTATATCAACTCTAGATTAGTAATCCGTAGTTTATCCGATTGGCCAGGAGCCTCCTTCATTTTATTAATTGAAATTATAAGAAACTATTTTTATATTGGTTTTGGATTTTATGAGGTATTGCTCCGTCAAAGCCACCCGGCCCACACCTCTCTGGGTTACCCAGTCGAAGTCATCCCCATTTTAATCCACTTAGGTCAACTCAAATTGGGCCCTTTGAATCTGTGAGCCCACTTTCCTACCCTAAGAGGAGACTTCAGCAATGTTTGCGTCAAGATGGATTCAAACACGAGTTTGTCACTATTTTGATATTATCATAAAATAAAATTTTTATCAAAAAACTGATTTGATTTATATTTTGAATAAATTATGAAGCATTATTAATAAAAGTTAAATTCAATAGTATCACTTGTCTAAAAACTAGTGGATTAATAGATGATGAAACAGTATAATATAATACCTGTGCTATCGCCCATTTGACCATAGGCCCACAGGCCATTGAAGCACGATTTACTTTTTCAAAATTGTAATCAGGATTACTCAAATATTTCGAAGTCATTTTTTCTCTTACTTCATCTCTGTAAAAATAGTGTTTCAAATTAAAACTTTAATTAAATGTTATAAGATGTGGATTTTATAGCTGGATAATCTTTAATGTGTAAAAAAAAGAATAGCAGATATATATATATTTCATTTATTAGGCCCTATATGCGGATGTTTCGGTCTTGGTTAAGACGATTCTCACACAGGGGCTCAGATTCCGCAATGAAGGGGGCCGCAGCAGGTCAAGGGGCGCAGAGACCCGGGCGCATAAAAAATAAAATGTAGTAAACAAATTATTATCAAAATATAAATTTTACAATTCATTAAGATATATTAATAAAACTGTGTTTATTAAAGCTTTTGTGGTTTGAAATATTATTATTAGGAGAATTTTTAATTATAGACCACATTTTTATATTAAATATTTATTAAAAATTAAAAATAAATAAATACTGTACAACGTTTCAACTGCTTATTCTGCAGCCGTTATCAAGTACTGTGCACTTGGTCCGACTCAAGTGAACTGAAACGTTGTACAGTATTTATATATTTTTTAATTTTTAATAAATATTTAATACAAAAATGTGGTCTATAATTAAAAATTCTCCTAATTAATAAAACTGTTTCATAAATTACACTGCTCAACAGTGAAATTTTTTCCGGGGTATTATGAGCTATTCTTGAGTATATGGTTAAGCGCTGATTCAAAAAATGACATCAGTTTTGCCCCAACAGGCATTGTTTTAGAGATATAGAGAAAATTTGCTCTGAAGCGGGTCTAATTTTGAATTTTCAAGATTTTTTTAAGGCGTCGTCCCTTAAAAATATGCAGATAGTTAAAATACCTAGAAATAACAATATGTGAAGTGGCTGTTTTATATCAACAATAGAAGAGGGAGCGGGCAGCCAGGAAGGTAGGGGCTTACTTCCTGGCTGCCTGCTCCCTCTTCTATTATATCTAGAAATATTCCAGTTTTAGTATATAAACAGAGGTGATTAAGTGGTGCAAAACAGGGCTAAAAGTTTAGAAAAATCAAATTTTTTCAGTTTTTTTTTAACTTTGGACACCCCTAAAAAATTTTTTACCATCCCTGCATCGTAAATATTTCATTCAGGGATCGGAAAAATTGTATTAGGTGTGACCAAATTAAAAAAAAACTGTAGAAATCTGTTTTAGGCCGTTTGAGGCAACACTAAATAATAAAATGTATTTAAATTTTAAATTTTTGAAATTCTATATTAACAAATATTTTTTTTGAGGGGGGGGGGGGGGGGCGATGACATTCTTGTATTGTATGTAGTTCTCAGAGGATGCGGGAATCGATAATATTGACAGTCGGCATGCTCTGAGGATGGTCTTAACCAAGACCGAAACGTCAGAATAGAGGCCCTAATAAATGAAATATATATAGCTGCCATTCTTTTCTTCACACATTAACTTTAATTAAAATTCCATTGTAATTTTAGATAACAAATCATGGGCTGTATTAGTAAATTTTTATTTATATATATATACACTTCTTTATGTATTAAAATTAGATGCAACATTTATGCTTTTAATGTGAGACTAACACATGCAGCCAAAGCCAGGGTAGGTGAAGATGCAAAATTAAAAAAAATATTGTAAAATAAAAAAAAAAGAATACAAACAAACAAAAAAATAAACAGCCATGATCTGGAAATAAAAAAAAAATAGCAAAAGTATGAGAGAAAAAATCCCAAGCATGCTTACGTAATGTCTTCGGTATTGAAATTTGAGACAATAGAATTGATAAAATTGTCGCGCATGATGACAGCTCGGATCGCCTTCCAATCGGTTGCGTTCTCGCCGAGGAGTAAGCAGATGGACTCCAAAGCAAGTTTGACGACGGATGGTGGATTCGCCATTGACTTCACTTCAACCAGGTACTGCTTACGGATTGATTTCACAGCTGGGGCAATACAGGGACAGCCAAACAAAAAACTACAGCCACCCGTCAACTCAACACCATTTCAATTTCGATTAGATTGTAGTTACATAACAAGAATTGGAAGAATTCTCAAAGTGACAATACTTTTTTTTAAATATTTTTATGTTAAAATATTCCGTGTGAGAAAATAAAAATTAATTTTATTAATATTATTGAAATCATGCACATTCATTTAAAAAAAATTTTGTTCTTTTGAGCATCGACATTATTTCTTGTTTTGTAACTTTGATTGAGAAGAAAACCGAATCGTAAAATAATTACACTCATCAATAAGATATTACATGGACCAGGGAGTAACGTAGCAATAATTTGAATCTCTTAAATATTTTGGAAAATTAATTATAATCAGTATGGGAACACAAAATAGACAAGTTGGCTTGGAAATTAAAGAGCGTCATTTGTGCCCTGTGGGTCAGCTTTCTGGTTGTACGTCTAGGCGATGTGGGAGAAGCTACGCAGCAGTTGATAAAAAGAAGAGAGCACGCAAGACTGACCCTTCAAACAGTTATAAATAGACCCTTTTGTGCTGTGCCCAGTCGGTAGCCTCGCCTCGCTTGAATTCAAGACCGTTCCTTAACATCTTTACACTTGCATTGCTACAAGAAATATTGCCAAATTGGCAATAAAGGAGGCGAACAAGGAGGTCCATGGGGCGCGGCTCCCTGGCTAGTCGTAGGCGGTGTGTATATTAAATTATTAAAAAGTTTCAATCAAAGGTACCTCACGCGGCATAAAGTTCAGAATCATATTTCCAAAAAAAACTGTCAAAATTATTATTTAAAGTTCTCGCCACTAATATTATTTTTATCAACAATGCTATCAATAATGCTATGTTTAAATTAAGTAAATGGCAACGGCACCAGCTGCCTGCATGCCCGTATCAGGAATACTCTGGAGGAAAGCCAACCAATCGAGCAAGCGGGTTTTCGACGAGGTTTCAGCACTCTGGACCATATCAGCTCGTGCTCAAGACTCATCGAGATATCTCGAGAATACAAGATGCCTCTCATCCTGACCTTCGTAGATTATAAAAAGGCCTTCGACTCGGTGGAACACAGCTTCATCTGGAGAGCTTTAAAAGAACAGGGCGTCCACAAAGATTATATAGAACTTCTTACCGAGTGTTATACTGGTTGCTCCACAACATTCAAACCTTACCATCGCGAAATAGAGGTTCAGGTTGCAAGGGGGGTCCGTCAGGGAGATCCTATATCGCCAGCTCTGTTTTCGGCATGCCTGGAGCATGTAATCAGGCGTTGCGACTGGACCCAGGGCTTAATAGTCAATGGCCGGAAGCTAAACCATCTAAGGTTCGCCGACGATGTTGTCCTAGTCACCGCTACCCCGGGAGAGGCCATGTCAATGGTGAACTCATTGAACTCAGAGGGAAAGAAAGCTGGGCTCATCCTCAACATCGACAAAACGAAGGTCATGCGAAATAATTTTGCATTGAACGACCCGATCATACTAGATGACCACCCGCTTGAAGACGTTCAGGAATTCACCTACCTTGGCAGGCTACTGACAATGTCAAATGATCTAATGCCGGAACTCCAGAGAAGACGAAAAGCTGGCTGGGCCGCCTTCGGGTCTATTCGCACTGTCGTTGAGGCAACCAACGATCCCAAGCTTAAAACCGATCTCTTCAATTCAACAGTGCTGCCTGCACTCACCTACGGCTGTGAGACATGGGCGCTAACGAAGGCTCATGAGAACAAAATTAAAACCATCCAGGCGGCACTTGAGAGGAGACTTGTGGGCATAACACTTCGGACTCAACGCCTACATAACCTTCACAACTCTGACATAAGAAAAATGTCCGGAGTGAAGGATATGCTGGATTTCGCCGATGAGTCAAAACATAAATGGGCGGGCCATCTCATGAGAAGAAATGACGAGAGGTGGAGCACATCCTTGCAGGAGTGGACCCCCCGATACCAAGTCAGACCTGTAGGAAGACCTCCAATCCGCTGGGCGGATTCCATTGACCATAGGAACACGAAGCGACATCCTAACGGCTTAAAAATAATCCAACATTGGACCACATTAACAAGGGATAGAGACGCTTGGCAACGAAGTTGGGACCCGCGTGCATCAAACCGCCGCACTGAAGAACGGGTCGCCTAAGTAACTAAGTAAGTAAGTAAATGGCAACGGATTATTTGAATACCAAATGGTTTAAATAAGAATGCCTGGACCCCAATATATATATATTCATAATAACGGGTATCGTAAAAAGTCTTAAATGGCCTGAGTTGCCGAGAAGACTGTGTGTATGTGTGTGTGGGCAACGGATTAGAGCAGCAGACACCCAAATCATTGCAGTTAAGCAATGCCAAGCGCGGTGATACCTCGGGTGGGTGACTCCAAGGAATCAGTGTTGAACGTCACCTGGTAATCATCGGTATATATCAAATAATTAAACACATAAATAACCCTAAATGGCCTCAGCAGCCAAGAGGGTAAATTTAAAAAAAAATAATTTATTGATTAAATAAACACCTTTAGGCATTTTTTTTTTAAACACGCACACTTTTTTCTAGGCTTTGGCGATAACCCTATTTTTATAATGTATATATTTGGTCCAGGCATTTTTATTTAAGCCATTTGGTATCCAAATGGCCCGAGGGCACCTTTTAGGCATAATTTTAAGAATATTTCAAAGATGATTATTGCTAGCATTGTTGCAGTGGCATTCCCAAGATATTGTTATGTTATCTCGAAAACTAGGGCAGATCTTATAAAAAAACAATACTAGTTTCGGAATCAGCACCATAAAAATAGCTAAAAATCGCTGATCAAAAAATCAATATTGAACAGTATTATCTTTAAAAAAAAATATATATTTTTTGATGACACAATTTTCATTAGAATGTTATTAGTAATATATTATAATTATGCTATTTACATGTATATATATTACTGATAAATTCTAGTAAAAATTCTCTAGCTGAAACTGCAAGAGTAAAGCAAAAAACTATAATTATAATTTGTAATTACCAGGATGAGTGTATTATTATTTTAATATTATAAGAGAATTCTGGTTTGCTTTCCAATCAATAATATCAATTTAACGAAAATTAATTAATATTAATATGTTAATTAGTCAGTGGCAAAACCTATGATTTAGAGTTGTGAATTTAAAAAATTTCATCTCTTCCTCAGCTACATGTCATGATTGATTTAATATTTTTCTAGAATTAAAATAAAATGTTTTTTTGTATAAATACTCAAAACGCGAATTAGGACAAGAGTCGTTTTATAATTCAATGGTGTTGTTTTGACGGAGATTTGATATACAGGCAGGAAAGGGAAAAAAATTGAAGCGATAGCACCATAGATAGCTCCCAAAAATAAATAAAGTGGGAATAGTACACAAAATATACGGAATACAAAAAATATATATATATATACGACGACTAGGCAGTGCGTCCCTATGGGTGCACAAATGCCTTACGTCAAATCTTCCGTGTTGAAATTGACGATCGTGGCGATAAAGTTGTCTTTCATGGTGACGGAACGAATGGATCGCCAGTCGGATGCATTCTCGCCAAGAAGTAAACAGATGGACTCGAGGGCGAGCTTGACCACGGCGGGAGGATTTGCCATTGAACGTACTTCCACTAGGTGTTGTCGCTTGATTGACTTCACCGCTAAACGGGGATCACTCCTTAGCATTTTGTCATAGCTATCTCTAATTTTGATTAAAACATCTCCAAAACTTCAAAAAAAATCAACAGACGCCTCTTTGAGAAATATATAATTAATATAAAAATTAAAATTAAAAAAAAAACGCCATTTATAAAAATAATTCTTTGTATAAAATTTATATAATTCCAATATTTATTAATTCAAATACCCCGTGTGCCGCCGGGAGTTGAACCACGAACCCACTGTACTCGAAGTGCCCTTACCACTAGACCACAGCACGGCATTCGGGTATATGAATTCACTCAGAAAGCAATTTTAATCATCAGGGAGAAATGGACCCAAATTCGGCGCCACGAATTTCTCCGTCGACACGAATTATTAATTAGGTCTTTTCAATAATTCTATCTAGATTGCGCCTGGTCGACGGAGAAAAATGGATAAAAAAAAGTCTTTCAACTCGTGTGATGAAAGGAGAGTCATCAGCAAGTAGTAAGATAGTAAAAGTTAAAATTCAATAGGCTCAATAAGATAAAAATTTGCTTTTATTGAAATATCTTCCTAACGTTTTTTGAACAATTTTCACAGTTTGTATTTCAAGTTCCTATTGAATTTCTTGATTTTGAACTTAGGTAAAATTTCTTTACCATATCACATGTACCCATGTCAACGAAGAAAATTGGACGACGTATATTAATTCCAAATTTTATTCTTGCCTACCTAAGGCCTAAGCAATAAAAGCGAATTCGATAGCCTAAAGATTGAATTTTAAAATTTTCCAATTACACCTGCTGCTGACCTTTATCTTCACATTAGTAAATATCAAAGGTTATATATAGCGTCTTCTTCACTTATTTAAACATATAAAAAATTTAAAGTAGATTCTAAGTCAGGTCTCTTGTCCTTTTTTTTAAATATTAGTTATAAATTTCATAAAAGAAAGTAAATTGAATTTAGATGTATAATTAATGAATAAAATAAAATTACGATCGTGAGTAATTATATTAAAATTGTTACCGTTTTGTGCCTCAATAACAGCAGGCTCGACTTGTGCGAGATCCGCCATTACAAATTCCCGTTTTTTGAGCAATTTTCACAGTTTGTATTTCAAGTTCCGCTTGAATTTCTTGACTTTGGACTTTTTTCTTTTCGGCCTCCTGTTGATCTTTGACCATTTTTGTCGAAGTTTGGCGTTGGCAGCTTCATTCTTAGCTTGAAGCTCTTGGGATTTTTACCGCCAATGATTTTTGCATTTCTTCCACTTGTTCAACAGTCTCGGCAATTTTACTTAAACCAACATTGAGATGGAGTTGTTGCTCTTCAGGATCAGATCGTTTTTTCATTGTAGAGTTTAACAAAATGATGAATGAAATCGAGATAATGTCTAGAAATAAAGGTATGTATATGTGGGATACCAAATATTAATGACGAATGATAAAATTTATTACCTGGGTGTGATAGCCGTGGTCCTTCCACCTCGTTTGGCCCAAACGTGCATTGGCCTTATGAAGAGTTTGATGAACATAAACAAATGCACTAATAACAGCATCGCGATGCGTGGGTTGGGGCGGAAGACCAGCGTATGATGCGGGAAAGAAATCGGGGGATTTCCAAAGGGGTCGATCAAGATCAACTCGGCTTGTAAATTCTCGTCCAACCTAAAAAAAAAAAAATGAATGAGCAATTATTTTTAAGCACTAATAATATAAATTGAGAAGTGAATATGTTGAACATGTGAAGCTAAATATAATTTGTATTACATGGAAAAAATAAGGCAAATCGAGTTGAATTTAAATGAATAAAATTAATTAAAATTAAGGCTGGCTATATATTGTTGTGAATAAATAACAACGTTAAAAACAAATTTTCCAAAAAACTATAATAATAATCTGGTGTGACTGGTCGTACATTTCAAAACTTGACCAATTGCATTCAGGGGCGCCGGAATGAATTTGAATCAGGGGGGGGGGAGGGGCAAAAAATTTTTTTTAGAAAATTAAAATAATTTAATATGTTCAAATAGTATAAAACAAAAACAAATCTACTATAAGGCTTTAAATTAAAACACAATTTTAATAAAATAAAAATTTTAAAAAATTTGCTAGTGATTTTATCAAAAAAATTTTTAGGCTATATTTATACTATTTGAAGGAAATAAATATTTTTAATTTTCTTCTTTTAATTCAATATAAAATGTTTTTAGAAATAAGAAATATAATAGGGTCTATATAAAAATATTTTGGAAAAGAAAATAGAATTCTTACTCTTTTAATTTTTTTTTAATTTAGAAGATTTTATTTTTCAAAAGTAAAAAGTATCATTTTAAAAATAAATGAAATAAAAGAAGACATATTGCCCCCCTCTGCCCCCCTCCTATAGGATTGCCGGGGGGGGGGCAATGCTCTCCCCCAGGTTCAGGGGCCTATGATTGCATTTCATAAGTAAAAAGTCAATTGATTCAAATATTTCTTTAGGCTCTGTGTATTTAAAATATTGACTGCTTGAAATAAAGTGTGGTTATTTTTCAAAATTTTATTCTCATATTTGGACATTTTTTTAAGCCTTTGGTGCAAGTTTTTACCTCTACCTCCATCCTTTATTAATATTAAACGCCAAAAAAATTTTTTTATTTTTGTTAAAGCTTTATTTTTAATAAAATAAAATAAACTTATTATTTTTTGTATAATACTTTATCAAATATAAAGCCTATTGTTATAAAAGCATAGAATTGATTGAAAATAATAAGATTAGAAAAAATCTACCTGGAAAAGAGCTCCATCGGACCAATCTCCAAACCAATTGAGAACACATCGATTAAAGAGAGCTGGAGATGTCGCTGCTCGATCTTTAAGACCTTCAGAGCTTGGATTCATCGTGAATCAACGTGGAGATTACGCATCACCTGGCCAGTGAACCATTTGTAGAGTTCTTCATTGGAGTCAAGCATCAAACCCTCGCGTTGCGCCCCTTCTTTGCATTGAGTCATCAAAGTTGTGTACTCGTCGCCTGAAATCAACCCGAAAAAAAAATTAATTTTTTTTTTTAATCGAAAAAAATAAAAATAAAACTTACCTTCAAAGAGACCAGAACTTCGCCATTAGCCAAAAGCGTATTCATTCTTTCAAGGAATCCTGAATCTAAGACATTGGACTCGTCTAAAATAAAGGCTATTTTCATTACAACCTGATCTTCATAACACTGAACGTAAATCTTCATCAAAATCTTCTCCTGTGTATTTTTATTATGTACCTAAACAAGAAGAATAATGTGTGTTAATTGAAATTATATTTTCAAAAGATAGTTTTCATCTTGATCGCGAATACTTTCAAAAGTCTGGCGTGACAAGCACAAAACACAACTATTGATTACCGATCACATCAGATTTTATTGTGTC
>JAKCPI010025203.1:0-13987 GCA_023213315.1 Euborellia annulipes
AGATATGTAGTTAGAATTTTTCCATCAGCCGTTTAGAGCACTTTTTCTATTAAAATATTTTTTTATATATCTCTAAAACTGAGCCTGATGGAGAAAAACTGAAATGATATTTGAATTTATGAAAAATATTTCTAGAAAGAAAAAAAGTTCATTTTTGTTGACCAGTGAAAATGGACAGACTTTTATTTTGGCGAAATCCGTATTTTTATTGAGAAAGCCCCGTCCTCCTGGTACTCATTACTTTGAGGAAAGCGGCATACCAGTATACCCCATTGATCTTCCATTGGGCCCTTTGAACGACGTCAGGAGCCTAAGATGCCGAAAAAATTTAAAAAAAGAGGAAAAATACTCATACTTTAAAAAATACTCGATACTTAGTGGTATCGATACTTTTCATTCGATACTTTTTGGTATCGATACTTTCCTTTCGATACGATACCAAGTACAAGTATCGATACTTTTTTTCGATACCGTATCCCTAGTCACCACCTTCCTCGCCCTCAAGCAATCTCAGAAAACAAACCTCCGATCCTCCATCAGAAGAATCTTCCTCAAAGTCGCCCCGAGAATCCGCAGCACCAGCCCCATTCTCACCCACCTCGAGCCTGACAGCCGCATCGGGAGTAGTTCGGGAGAGGGTCAGCAGTCTTTTGAAAAAATTTATCTGCACTCTCTCAACCACGTCCTTCGGTATTCGAAAGTTATGTACTGTGCTGCCACATCTGATTTTTTTGTGTCGAGTTATATTCGACCCCGCATCGCGGGAATAAGGCGAGGAGAGAAGAAGAAGAAGAAGATGATATTTTATACACCTAAATAAATACAAAATTTCATAGGAATTGGAAAACATTTTTTTAAATGTGTTAAAAGTTAAGGGGACCCCATTTTGAATCGAGATTAACATGCAAATCCCCATATGGGGATTTAACATTGGCTCTATGGAAGGAAGAGCCGGAAAATGAATTTGAAAAATATGAAATACTCCATGAGCAAAGTGTACTTCAAACAATTTTCACGAAAAATTTCACTGATATACTTTATAAATGACATCTAAAAAATAGTTAATTTATGAATTTTAATCAAAATCGTTTGAGCTAATTTCAGAGTATTTTATGGCTGGTGAAATTTTAAAGCAGAAGAAAATGCAGTTTAAAAAAAATATATTTTCAACAGCTAACGTTTCGGCCTTCGGAGCTGATGTGCCCTGTTGCCGGTGTTGGGTTATTTAATAAAGTGGAATTTTTATTTGATCGCCACAAATTTTGTCGTTTCTTTATCGGCATTTCTCGTTAAAAGTCGTGAGGTCAAAGGTAGTGACGCTACAAGTTATGACGTCGCAAGCTATAAAAATTGAAGCTGATTTTTATTTAATATATATAATGAGATGATTTTTATTTAATATATATGACGAATTATAAAAAAATAATTGTGAGATTTAATTTATAAATTTTTAAATTGATAAAATATAATTTTTAAAATAATTTAAAATGATTCAATTACTAAATAAATATTGTTCTCAGTTTTTAACATGCTTCTATTGATTTCCCATTTTCCAATTATTAAGTTAAGATTAAAAACGCGATTTTAATACCCTTATTTGAATAATTTTCTGAAAATTTTCAGTTAAACGATTACGATCCGAAAAAAAGTTTCACTTGCATCGTGGTTTCATAAAACCACACAATGTTATTTTTATTTCTTATAATTGGTAGGTAATATTTAAATCAATTCATGAGATAGATGAGTGCACACACTTTGCACTAGGAGAAGACAAAAGGCTCTTGAATAGATTTCCCCAACAAGTGATGATGTTGTTATAAGCAATTTTCCATCAGGTATCATGTTTGCCAAGGCCGACGAGAGGAGGGGGGCTAGTCACTAAAATAACGCAACGCAACGGTCAAGACAATGCCCTCAAGATGAATTGAACATTTGAATATAGAGCTATGAGGAAATCTCCCATTAACGTTGCTTCGTTCAGGGACAATGTTGGCCTATTTATTAATCACCTTACAAATTAAAGGGATTTTATTCATTATAACAAAACAATTTATCTCTCGATTTTCTCGCCCAAAAAAAAAAACAATAACAATAAATATTTATCTAGAAAAATCACATCAGATATTTTGAAATATCTAAAAAAATTAAGGTTAAAAAAAAAAAAATTCTAGCTCAAGGTGAGATTCATTTTTCCTGCTCTCTGACGTAAATGAAATTTGAAGGCATAAAATTTGAAGGAATACTGGCGTGTGTCTAGAAATCGGTCTCTTTATTAGTCTAAAAAAGGTGGCGGAAAGCCAATTTTTGATCGAGATATATGTCAAAATAACGAAAATTTTGAAGAAATATGAGGACCGCCTTAACCACTAAAAAATGTATTTTTACTTACTTTTTTGGGTTTTTTCTTTCTCCATTGTAATTTAGATGACAAAAATTTTCTTAAAGAAATTAATTACCGGTAAATAGAGTTGAAAAATAATTTTAACGAAAATTGTTTATTTTTTTTTTTAATAATAAATGATAAAGGAGCTAACTTCAGATCATAATTAAAAAAACAAAGAATAATTTTTTTTATAAATATATGAGAACCATCATACCAAAATCAGTGAGCCTGAGGTAAACCGAGGGGTTCCTTGCTCTTTTAAATATAGTTTTTGTTGAATTTTTTTTTTATCTAAAACAGAACCTACCATATAATACCGCGGGCCTCCATCGGAGGGACCCAGGAGTTGGTTCCCTGGAAGTTATTAAGAAAGTTGATAGATGTTCTTAACTTTTTGCTAAAAAAAATGTCAGTGAATACTTTTAATACAACTTGAAGTTAGCTCCTTTATCGTTCAATATTTTTAAAAATAAACAATTTTCGTTAAAATTATTAATTCTATTTTCAACTCTAATTTAATTAATTTCTTTACTTATATCAATCAGAATAGGCCAGGTGCAAAGTTTTTGTCATCTAATTTACAATGGAGAAAGAAAAAAATCCAAAAAAGTAAGTAAAAATACATTTTTTAATGGTTAATGAGGTCCTAGTATTTCTTCTAGGAACCGACCGAATATTCGGTTTCGGTTTCGGCCAAAAACTAGCCAAACCTTTCGGCCGGCCGAAACCTGAGTTTGGAAAGATGGAATGAGACTCGGACACAAAAAAAAAAGGTCAAATAATATTTCTACGTGAAGGAGAAAAAAATTTCCCACCAAGCGAAAAACGGGCGGAAAAAATTTAGTCTCCCTAAAAAAAAAAAAAGGTAAAATGATTTTCACGGGAAGAGCAAAAAAGTTTTTACATATCGTTTTGCTAGGGAAAAGTTAAAAAAAAAAAAAAAAAAAAGGTAAAATGATATAAATTTTGTATAGAAAATACAAGTTTCGATTTCGGTTAAGGTTTCGGCCGAAACTTAGATTGAGGCCGAATATTCGGTTTCGGTTGAAAATCTTGTTTCGGTCGGACCCTAATTTCTTCAAAACTTTCCTTATTTTTGCATATATTTCGATCAAATTGGCTTTCCGCTACCTTTTTTAGGCTAATAAAGGGAAGGGGGGGGGGTGAATTTTCCCTGAAAAACTTGCCAATATTAATGAAATTTTACTTACCGATTTCTAGACTTTAGCTGGAATACTCCGACTTTGCCCCCCTGGACTCTCCTCCAGCTGGTTCGGGCCAAACAAGCTCGGACGACACTTTTTGATAAAATTGGAAAAAACTAAAAAAAAGTAAATAATTAAAATACTAGTACTAGGACCTAATGTTTAAAAAAAAATAAAAATAAAAAAAAAAAAAACATTACCCAAGCAGCATTTTCCGTAAGAATTACTAGCATAAAGTTTTTTTTACTTTTGGAGAGGAAAAATGTAGTTAATTAAACTTATTTATGGAACTTTTTAGTAATAATTTCCTTTAAAGTAAATAGCACAGGAAAAATAACGTTATTTTTACTACCAAATTAAACTTCAAAGTTGTCTACCTAATGGTAATATTCATAGGTAAATATTTGGTGAAATTTACTCAAAGAATTTACTTATAAGTTTTTTACTCAAAAGTAAAAATGTTAGTAGCGCTACCGTGGCAAATATTACTTTAAAATAAAAATTACTTTGAAGTAATAAAATCAAGTAGCAGCCACCACTTTGTTACGGTAAAAGTGATAAAATTTCGACGTAATTTCTGAAGTTATTTTCCCATAAAAAAAACCCTTTAATATAACCTATAAGTAAGTCTAACCTAAAATAACTTATAAAAATAACTAAAAGGTAATATTTGTCACTGTAGAGTAAAAATGTCTCTTCAGTATTATTTTTAAGGAATTCTTACTATAAAAATAGTCAAAATGACTTAAAAGTGAAAAATAATACTTTAAAGTAATATTTAAATAAAGATGTCGTATTGTATAATGGTTAAATAATAATAACCTGCCAATTAATGAAATAAACAATAATTTATGATAAATAAAGACCATTACTTACAAACTTATGTAAATTTGTACCTACCAAAATAATTAAACATGATTATTAGCCGTTTTTTTGAAAATGTTGGTTTTATTTATTTTGACATTTATAAAAAAATATTCGTAAAACTACATATTTGTTAGGGCGCACAATTTTATTCGAAGTATAATCATTATATTTATCAAAAAAATTTCGAGCGTTTGTATTTTCTTCCAATCCATGTCCTCTTTCGCCTGTGAATAAAATTTAACATTTTTCGGCCATCTTCTTTTACCATTAAAATAGACATATTTCTTGGTTAACTTGCATGATGCCCTTTCTTTAAAATAATTTCCGAATATAAACGAATGGAAAGCCGAGGTTCAACTATCGAATAATTGGGAAAAATTACCAAACCTTCACGTAACCATTATGTACCTATTACGAATCTGTAACGTGATTATTACCGTTCCAGCTAAAGTTTTTGTGTAGTAAAAAAGACCACAATCCTATTCCCCACTTTGGGAATTATCCGGTAATCATACCGATATAAATACGTTGCGCTCTCTGGTAAAAATTACTTTAAAGTTAACTTCAAGGTAACAGTGTAGTCATTTAAACTTTAAATGCTGCTTGGGTAGAGCCGTTTTCGTAAAATGGTGTGCATATGCAGTATATTGGTACTATGATAACACCTAAGTTAGGTATCCCACGACTTATTCCATACCACGCACTCCAATATCTAATATCTTGCTCAGAGAGTATGTCGTTTGGGTTGCCTAGCTCAATGGCGTTAAGAAATTTTATCACAGTGACAATATACACATACACATGCACTGAATTGTACATTGCTTTTTAATAAAAGTTAATTAAATATTCTTAAAAACTAAATGACAATGAAATTTAAAATTTTGCAAAAAAAAAAAATTTGGTGTTGCCTCACTTATTTAAATATTTCAATCTTTGTCTTCTTAAAAAAAAAAAAATGATTTAAAATTATCGAATTTTTTTTTTACATTTACCTGTGTGCTATGAAAAGTAAATTTGCACTTATATACCATAGTGTACAAAAATTAGTTTATTTTTTTCTTTTTCTTTTCTTATTATTTGGGTTGTCTACACTGAATCACTTATTTAGTGATGATGTGTAATATTGATTTTTAACGTAGCCTCCTTAGCTCAGTGGCAGAGCACTGGTCTTGTAAACCAGGGGTCGTGAGTTCAAACCTCACAGGGGGCAATGTTTTTTTTTTTTATATAAAAATACATTAATTAGCTAACTCCTTATACAGACAATATTTTCCTTCTCATTATTTACATAATAAAGTGTTAATAAATTTTTTTTTTATAAATTTTCAATTAAATGAAGTGAACAATGATAAAATAGCAATTATTTTACAAAAGCTATAATTAACAAGATTTACTTTTTGATGGTGAAAGTTTTATTTTTTATCTGTCTTTTTTTTTTTATTAATAGTTGGCATTTTTGATAAGGAAATAAATTTATCATTTTCTTCTCAGATCATTAATATTGTTTTTTTTTTTTCTAATGGATCTTATTGAAACTAATGATATGCATCTTTACATTTACATATTTTTTTAATCATAAAAAGCTTTTATGTCATTTTTTAAAGGAGAAAAATGTATTTATCTTATTTTGTAATAATACTCTAGAGAGAAGGTTGCCAAACTTTTGGAATTCACGAACTTGTAACTCAAGAAACAACCCTCTCAATATTTCGAGAGCCTGCTATTAAATATTTCATTTTAAAGTTAAAAGTTGGCAAAACTTTGTGATATAATTGCTAATTTAATTATTGTTTATTATTTAGAATAAAATCAAATTAAATTTCATTGTTACTTTCTCTCTCTGTGTGTATGTCTGTCTGTGAAGAAAATATCTCAAGAACAAAAAAACCAAATCCGCCGACCCCGCACCGCGGGATTAATAACGGCAAAGAAAGAAGAAGACGATAAATTATATTATAATTTTTTTTTCTTACGTTTTTTTTCGTAAACTGAATAGTTTTTGGGATATTTTTTTTTTTTTTTTTTGGAGAAAGGCGAAGGGAGATTTTTTTTTAATTTTAAATCAAATATTAATTTCCATCATCATCATCAAAAAAAAAGAGCGGAAGTTTAATTTGATTGACATAAAATTAAATAATAATTTTATTATAGCCTATTCTTTTTATTTTGCAAACTAATACCTTCTAATGAAGGTATTAGTTGTTAGTAGTACTTTGGTTCATGGCCCATTTGTTATTCAGGTTCATTCAGCGATCAAATTAGAAGGAAATTATTATATAATAAATAACAAATTGAGGAAATATTAGTCTATATATTTTATTCTCTCTTTGCAATTCATGACACAAATTTATATTATCGTTAATAAAATTAGTATTATTAAAAGGTGCTTTTTACTCGGATTCCTCATAAAAATATCCGAATTTTAAAGCAGGTAACCTTAGCCTCTTCCAGGGGCGCCGGAACGAATTTGAATCAGGGGGGGGCAAAAATTTTTTTTTTAGAATAATTTAATATGTTCAAATAGTATAAAACAAAAACGAATCTACTATAAAGCTTTAAAAACTTTAAATAAAATCAAAATTTTAATAAAATTAAAACTTTAAAAATTTGCTAGTGATTTTACCAAAAAATTTTTTAAGCTATATTTATACTATTTGAAGGAAATAAATATTTTTAATTTTCTTCTTTTAATTCAATTTAAAATGTTTATAGAAATTAGAAATACAATAGGGTCTATATAAAATATTTTGGAAAAAATGAATTTCTTACTCTTTTAATTTTTTTTTTTAATTTAAAAGATTTTATTTTTCAAAAGTAAAAATGTATCATTTTTAAAAATATATGAAATAAAAGACATATTGCCCCTCTGCCCCCTCCTATAGGATGCGAGGGGGGGCAATGTACCCTGCCCCCCCCCCCCCCAGTTCCGGCGCCTATGGCCTCTTCTGTATAGACAATTGAGAATTTGTGTGATTAATATACAGCAGGGCCAGTTGGTGAAATACATGGCTACAAATTAATGAAGGACTTTTCTCTCTTCTCTGTGCGATTCATCAGGCTCTCAAAAGCAAAATGAAGTCCTTTTAGAGTTGGAGTTTTTTTTTTTTTTTTTTTTTTTTTTTTTTAAACATTCACACTTTTTTTCTCATTCACACTCACACTCACACACACATTCATACAGTCTTTTCGGCAACTGAGGCCATATAAGACTTTTTACGATATCCGTTATTAATAAATATACATATATGGGATCCAGGCATTCTTATTTAAGCCATTTGGTATCCAATTGGCTTAAATAAAATCATCGGACTGCCCGGGGTCCGAACCCGCGACGTTTGGTATATGAGGTTAGCACGCTAACCTCTACGCCAAGCCCCGAGGGCACGTTCTATGGACTGTCTAGTCTTGCTACAGTACTACAATGAAGTGGTGGATAAAGCTAGCGAGGAGGGTGTTTTGTTGAATATCCTGCCCTAATCAATGAAAAATACTATCTTGCCGCCAGCTGCGGGGGGTTTTGAGGTCGTATATTTGAATTTGAAATAAAGGGAGAGAAAGGAAGTGAAGGGGCTAGAGGGGACCATCTCAGCTGGCGGCAAGATAGTACTTCTCAGGGGCTATAGAGGAGTTGCTGACATTCTTTGAGATTTTAAGTATAAGAATTCGTTCATAATTCACATTATCTTAGCACGTATTCCATTGATTTCCTATACAAATAAGAGGTCTGGGGATAAAAAAAAAATTGGCCCGGCAAGATCCGGATCCTTATTCTGGGAGCTATTCTTAGCCCAAATCCATTGACCGAATTCGGTCCTTGCATTTTGCATACTCAACTACCTCCAGTTATTAAGTCTCTTCTTCTTCTTCTTTCAGTGTGGCTTATCCCTATTTTTTTTTTTTTTTTCTAGGGGTCGCTCATTTTTATTTTCCTTTTCCACAATGCCCCATTCTGCGCATCTTTAAACTCCAATCTCTACTGCAGTCCACAATTACACCATCTTCTTTTGGGCCTACCCCTTGGTCTCTTTCCTTCCACCTTCAAATCTAACATTCTTTACCCCACATACCCTTTTTTCTCTTCTCATCACATGGCCAAACCATCTCAGCTTACTTTCCTGGATCTTTTTCGATACCTCCACCACTCCATCTTCTCATTCCTCACTCTATCCCTTTTTGTTTTGCCCATCTCATCATTCTCATTTCCGACACATCCAACTTTCTTTCCTGTGATTTCTTTATCGGCCAGGTCTCACATCCATAAATCAGTGCGGGTCGCATTACCGTTTTTAAAAATCTGGCTTGCTCCCCCGGCGGCTAGATTACCTCCAGTTATTAAAAAAAAAAAGGATTTTTTATGTTGTGTGTACAATATAAAACTTTTCATCTATCATTCAACAATTAATTCGTCCTGTAGATGGGAGCGATGCGTGCGTTTTATAAAAATGACAACTGAAAGCAAGGTTATTAAAATTTCATTTAACAGCAATTCAGGAAGTTTTTTCTTTTTGCAGGTTCTCAGGCAAACAGGTAATAAAAAAGACTTTATTTTAATTTGAAAATTTTAATGGAATAGACGACCAGTGTGCGCATTGTCCTGGTTTCGGCCACAAAGGACCATCGTCAGGCCTGTGAAAATAACATCAAATTGTCAACAGGTTACAGATCATAAGCAGAATGTTCAATTTTGAAATATTTTCAACACAATCTTTAAATTCTTTATATATATATATATATATACAAAATGGAAATAAAATCTTAAAAACATTTTTTAATTTTTTAAATTTTAAAAATTTTTAAAACATACCCATAAATTTTCGATCTCCATTTTGTTTTGTATTTATTTTTTAATAATTATTTTTACTAAACTAAAAAATTAAAAATGTTTTTTAAGATTTTTCATTTTTCATTGTATATATATATATATATATATAAAAAGATTTTAAGATTGTGTGTGTAAATATTTTCAGAACATTCTGCTACATTTCTTACCTCCTGTTGACAATTTGATGTTATTTTCACAGGCCTGACGATAGTCAAAACCAGGACAATGCGCACACTGGTCGTCTATTCCATTAAAATTTTCAAATTAAAATAAAGTCTTCTTTATTACCTGTTTGCCTGAGGACCTGCAAAAAAAAAAACTTCCTGAATTGCTGTTAATGCTGTTTCTTTCATCTCCTGAATTCAAAATTTCATTTTTGCAAGTTCATGATTTGAAACGAACAGATAGAAAACAGTTGCACTTTTTGTTCTAGCCAGTTTATCTTGGGTATCGGGCAAGTTCATTCAACTTTGCACTATGTCAAGTGAAACGAACAAACCTAATGTAATTCATATTAATTATAAGGTCCTGAAGAAGGAGCCGTTTGTTCCCCGAAACGTTGAGTAGTATCAAGAGGAGCCTCTCCAAATAAATTAGCCTGATTATCATCATCTCCGAGTTTAATCCTTCCTATTGTTTGCCACATCATCTAATTTTTTTTCTTCACTCATTACAACAACCAACTTAATTTAACCTGTCAACGCATATCTCCCCCTACCCTTTACTTTCCCTTTCCCATGTCATTCTAAAATTCCATCTGTAAAGTCTTTTTTTTTTTATTTTGTCCATTTTGCACACGTTTTAATAATGATCAGAGGCGTGGCGCCTTTGAGCGTGCTCGCTTTATATATATATATATATATATATATATATATATAAAATAAATAAGAGAGAAAGAAAGAGAGAAAAAGATTAGTTCGAGAGGTCAGCCACGCAATGGCCTTGCAAGGTTACAAAACGGTCGCCCCGCGCGCGCGCGCGCTCGCTGCTTTACTTTCTCTCTCTCTCGATCTCGTTTCAAAGGTGTAGGAGGTGGAGGAGGAACGAACGGGTGGAGTCCCCCCTCAAGGCGAAACTAAAACCGGCAACGGCCTTCCTTCTTCTTCTTCGTCTTCTTCTTTACACCAAATTCTGCGCGGATTAGATTATTTAATGTGCTTATATGATGATGCAACGCAACGTATTTTAATTTGCAATTTAATTTCCAGATTATTACAAATTAAAGTGATTTAGAGAAAGGGAGATTATAATAATAATATCTTATTCTTTTATTATAACCTTGCTTTAACGGTTAGAGTAAAAAAAAATCTGGTGTGATTGGTCGTTCAGCATACACTCTCTTACCTCGAAAGTTGTGTTCTGTGCTTGTCACACCATATTTTTTGTTTCCAGATTTACAAGGTGTCCGACAAAGAACTCCCTAGTTTTAAGAAACTGTTATTTAATGTAAAATATGGGCGCTCAGCCTTAGATGCCCGTTTCCCAGCATGGGTAAAGGTGGCCCAATCGCATGGCCTACAAGAAGCCCAGACATAACACCATTGGATTTTTTCCTGTGGAGTTATGTCAAGAACTCTGTGTATGCATTGAAGATACGTGACATTGACCATCTTCGTCAGAGAATCTTAGCTTCAGTAGCATCGGTCACACCTGATAATGTTAACTAATACCTGGAGGGAGATTGGACCACAAATGGATCGCATATCGAGGTGTACTAGTGGTAAAAAAACTTTATTGAATAATAATATTTTACATTAAATAACAGTTTCTTAAAACTAGGGAGTTCTTTTTCGGACACCCCGTATTAAAATTCCAGAGAGGGTTAAATATCTAGGCTGTTTATTCACAGCAAGAAACTCCAAAAATGAACACCTGAAACAACAATGCATTAAAGCAAAAAAAGTGATAGCAAATGTTTGGGGATTGATGAAGAGAGGCGGAATAAGAGACATCAGTCGAAAAATCAGATTATTTGACGCAATGATCCAATCAACATTAATGTATGGTGTAGAATTATGGGGATGGAAAGGAAGAGAAGAGATAGAACGAAAACATGACCAATATATGAAAATGATTTTAGGACCAAGAAAGATGGCCAAGAATATGCTTCGAAGAGCACCTAAGAAACCTGAGAAACGGGAGTGCCGCAGATTGGGGAGCGCTGATGGCGAGGAAGTTCGAGAGTGTGGGGCAGAATTGGCGCGTGCTGGAAGAGGTCGACAGAAACACAATACAGTCAACCTTCGAGAGGATGCTGAAAACGGTAATGGAACAAACCATTCAGGCAGACTGGAGCAAAATAGAAAAATCAACATTCTGCCACTACTACAAATATATCAAGAATGACATAGAAGGGGAAGAATATTTGAAAGGAAATAATGAAGAGATAAGAAGACCTCTGGGCAAGAGCCAGATGTGGAAGTATCTGGAGAGGGAGGCAAATACTGCAGAGGATGCAAGAAAGAAAAAGAAGAAGGAAGACATGTAGAAGAATGCCCGGCTATAAAAGACAAGCTAGGACGGGAAATAAAAGAATGGTGGAAGGAACTACAAGGAGGTCGCAGCAACGAAACAATCGAGCTGATAAGAAAGATTGATGGGGAGGAGGAAGAGGATGAAGAGTAAATAATGAAAAGAAAAAAAAATATTATTTGAACCCGAAACCCAAAGGGAATTTTTGTATTTATTTCAATTTGTTTATCTGTATTATTAATTGAAATAAATATCTTTCTATTCTATTCTATTCTATTAAAATTCCAGATGTAAAATTTATAAACATGGAAAAATATTTATTTTATATTTTGTTACCATGGCCTCCTATCTTTCCCATGAAGTACAGTACAAGAATAAAGTGTGCTTCAGAAGATTTCAATCGCAAAATGAGAATATACATTTTAAAGAGCATCTTTTTTAATCAAAATCGTTGGAGCAAATTTAGAGAAAATCGAAAAAAACTGAAAAAGTGCATCAGTAAAGTACTAGTACTCTTTGGCCGATTTTGTTCAAAAGAGGGTACCTAACTTAAATATAAAATTTCAACCCGGATTTTTATAAAATAAAAGCGATTTATTAATAAGAGAGATATTTCTTCCTTTGACTAGCAGCACTGACATTTACAGAAATTATAACTTGTACCAAAATAACAGAGAAAGGAAAGGAAAAATAGTTTTTTTTTTACTTTCTCCTATTTTTCTTATGATATCATCATTTGTGTTGTCTACAACTGAATCATCTATTTAGTGATGATGTGTTTATATTAAATTTTTAACGTAGCCTCCTTAGCTCAGTGGCAGAGCACTGGTCTTGTAAACCAGGGCTCGTGAGTTCAAACCTCACAGGGGGCATATAAATATATATATATTTTTTTTTTATAGATGCAAAAGAAAAAAAAAAACTTTAAACAAATTTAAAATTTAAGGTAGAACATTTCTTATTGTTGACTTAGAACCTTTTTTTTATTTTTTGAAATTGCGAAACATAATTAATCAAATGCCAGGGTGTGCAGCGTGGCTAGTATTTTTATTTTTTTATATCAAAATTATTAACTAATATAAATCTTTATAGATATTATAAAAAAAAATATTATCTAAATTTTGAATTGACCTCCTCAATTTCGAGAAATTAAAAAACTAAGCAAAAAAAATATTCACTAATAATTAATTAATTAATAATAATCAATTTATAATAACAATAATTAATTATTAGAGAAAATATTCTTTGAAATAAAATATAGAATTTATTTTCAAGTTTGAATTTAATTGTGAATTTGATGCACGCAGTCGCTAATCTGTCAAACATGTGTATTCTTTGTATTCGATTGTTTTCCCCGGTCCGTGTCTATGTGTGTGTGTGTTAATTATTGTTTAATTGATCTTTTATTAGTGTCAGTGATTAAATATTTTTATTGTTTTATTTTGTGACATTTCATCCAACGTCTAGTGAAGGGAACGCCGCGTCGTTGATAATGCACTAGTCACCAATACCTGGTATGTAGGTAAATAAACAACTTTTGTTTTTTTACATTGTCTATTTCATATCAAATGAATTTTCAATTTATGATTTTATTAGTTTATTCGAATCTATTTATATAATTCGTAATGCCCGTCTGCCTATCTGTCTGTCACGCTCTATTTAGGCAACTTTCCGTTGGAATTTGAATGGAAATTTTTATGCTTAAAGAGGACCTTCTAGGGATTACATGAAAATTATTTTCATCCCGAAATTCCTATAACTTTTTGAGTTATTAATTCCTAAAGTTACGATTGCTCCCATTGAGAAATATTTATGTATTTGCATTTGTGTATTTTATGAACGTAAACATATCCTCCATCTCCTTGCTAGGGGTATTCAATTATGGAAAAAAATAATCCATTTTCGATTATTAAAAATAATAATAATAAAACAATATCGTTAAATTAAGGAAGGGATGATGCGCAATTGTTAGCTGGAATATGTAGAAAATCAATGAAAAAAAAAACAGAAAAAAAATTGATCATTTTTAATGATTTTTTGTATTTTAAGGGATAAAATTCCCCCACATCCCCCCCCCCCCTCCTTGGCTCCAAATGTTCATGCTTTTTAACTTATCACCTATCTAGACATCTTCAGAAGAAATATTGCTTGACACAAAAAATTTGGTGTCACCTTTCGATTAACTTCAAATTTTAATAACAATATTGATTAATGATTCCAGAAATATATGAATAAGCT